>BLJB01000272.1:0-26264 GCA_013423325.1 Usnea hakonensis | reverse complement strand
CGCCTAAACCGTCGGCTATCGCATAGATCAACCTAACTAGACTCAGATCCACACCGTGACAACCTGAGCTTGTGAGTAGGGGAAATATTGAGGCTTTGGCTCCCTACGGCATCGTCTATGTCTTCTCAGCGAAGGGAATGTAGGAGTTTGGACAGTTGGAGAGATACGGGTGTGGCTTCGTTTGGTTACATATCGCTGGGAAACAGTGTTAAAGAGGTTTGATCCGTGAAAATCAATGAGCTGCGGTGTTGGTATTGAGAAGAAAAGTGCTAAATTGGCGTTTTGTTTTTCGAAAGGCATTTGTGTAAAGATTGCTGCTTCCGGAATTCTATTTAACCGAAAGAGTATATATAACAGGCTAAAGGATCAGGAGAACGCAGGATAGATCTACTGTTTCGCTATATATATACAATACTTATATAAAATACCCGCAGCACCTCAGTATAGCCACCCAAACTCATACAACCCAGCCATCTCAAGGAGCCTTACACCCCTCAACATCAGCACTATTACTCAGCCCCCCCAAACCTCCTATACTTTTCACCATATGCCTCAATCTTCGCCCGAGTCGCCTTATATACGTCCATCTCCACAATCAGACTTAACAGCGGCTCCTTCGTAACCGCCAACTAATATTTTACCTTTACGCCCTTGACCGGATCCCTAGCTTGGCTTCCATTCCGCTTCGCTATTGATTCTTTAGCGCTTATATAGTCGTAGGCTACGTGGGGAAGTCCACGGAGCGTCCGGTCCAGTATACGGAAACCGCCGGGCTCGATGCATGTGAAGTGGATGTTCCATTCTGCTTTGACTTCGTGGGAGAGGGCTTCGGTAAAGCCTTCGACGGCCCATGTGGAGGCGCAGTAGATTTTAAACATGGGCACTCTGAGCGAGTATAGGTGTTAGTAGGGTTTATATTCCGGGGAATTGGAGGGAGCCCGACTCTCTTTGGCCTCCGGTAGAGGCGACCTGTAGGATCCACCCCCCTTTGAGCTTCTAATCCCTTATGGCCTCCCCAGCCGTCCTCGTAACATTGATCGAGCCGAAGAAATTGACTTCCATTTGTGTCCACTATCCCCTACATTGCTAACCACCATATCGACGTAGCCGAGCCTATTAAGTGCGGTTGCGAAGGCTGATTGGCTATTACTGGGGTCTGTGCCGGCGAGCTCATGCTGCGAAGTAAGCCGAGAGGGATGATGAGGCCGAGAAGCTGGAGGTGCAAATGATGGAGACGAGGAAAAGAGTGCTGAAAGAAGAGTGTGGCTCCCCCTGATGTGGCTCCCTCTATTGAATTAATGTAGGGCGGGGTGGGAGGGAAAAGAGAAAAGAAGGGTGATTATTGAACGACGACTCCCGAACGCTACCTACCCGAGTATTGAATTCGACCTATCTGAATTCAGGAAGACAGACGGCGGCTCCTCAAAAGGCTCATCAAGAGGTGGAAAGACAAATTGTCATAGGGCAGGCTTCACGGCAGGTCTACGAAGACCTCGATATAGTTTATGCGAAATATAGAGTATTAGGCTGAAATTTGTGTTGAATCTAACTAAGCGATTATCAACGGGAATTATAGGGTGCGGACAGGGTGAACCGAGGGTGCAGGGGTGAGCGTCACAGAGTAGTCGTCAATTGGCTGTCGAGCGTCCATTCTAAAGATAGTCTGCATGAGCTGAATATGTTATGCGGGAGTCAATCAGGAATGATTAGTTATCCAACGCTATGCCGCCTGCCACGTCATCGAAAATGTTGCTTTCTGCCTCCTCATATTGACCATTGATCTCGGCGCTAATATACCCTCGCTGTCTCCCACTCGATATGCTTCCCAAACGCAAGCTCGTAACGCGGCAAGAACGCGCAACAGGTATCTTTCCCCTCTTCCATTTTGTAGCCGCCCATACTGACAGCGTACAGAGCGTTGCTTGAAGCATGCCAAGGCCACTCCGAAGCACAGCAAGCCTCTTTATCCTCTAAAGAATACCCAGCCGCGACAATTACGCTCTTTCGCTACGGCAGCTACAGCCCTCCAAAAGTCTTCTACACCCTCCCGAGAGCTGATCGCTCGCCTATCGACCCGAGCCCAGAAGCGAAAACACGAATCCGAAGACGAGCACTCGCAAAAGCGATTACGGAGAGATCTACTATCCGCATCAAGACTAGCTACGGATTCTAAAAACGAACGCTTAGACAACGGACGCCGTGGATCCGAGCCAGCATCTCAACTTACCGAGGAGAATTTGAAAAAGCTTGAAAGAGAGACGTCCAGCAACATGGATCCTATGATTACGCCTTCAGGTCGAACGCGGAAGAGAGGTCTGTCGCGGCAAGCCAGCTCTTCGGACCTAAATCCTGATATAGTATCGGTACCCTCGCAGAAATCATCAGCTTCGAATAGTTTCTATCGCTATCATATTCTCGAGGGTGCCAAAATGTTTATTCATCCCGAACCTCCTCCAAAGGAAATCCGGTCTCAATTAGATATTATTTACAAGCGCAAGATTTCCGATAAAAGAAAGCGCCAAATCTCCGATATAGCAAAGAAGAAATCCCAGGATTTTATCAATAATCTTCGAGGGGCTCATCGAGAAGATGACTTAGTCGAGCTAATCTATGAAGCGTTCCGCGAATTGTATCCGGATGAAGTATTCGACTGTCCTAGGAAAGCTGGTACTATACTTTGACTCTAGCGTGTTCATCGTTGCTTGCTAATCTTGATCAGACTGGAACCCAAGCCTCAAGCCCGATTTTCAGCAAGAAGTCTGGGACCCGAATGCTTTGGGTCAAGTACACGCGGCCGATAATAACATCGTCGATCGGCCCAGCAAGCGAACACGGGGAGATCGGTCAATCCCTACTCCGGATGCATCGCAGTCGTCTATACCGCCGCCTACAGCTCCATCCCCTCTCGCGTTACCTCAGTCACGATAGGACGGCGCGGTTAAGACTCCTCGTCCGGACTTTACTATCGGCCTTCGTTACTCCACGGTAGCTAGCGCACTAATAAAACGTGGGCTCAGTAAATATAAGGCCGACGATCTCCTAAAATTCTTGCAACGCGAGGATAAACTTTGCTCCGATCCTACGTAAAACTTCCTAAACGTTCGATTTCCGATCCTAGTGATTGAAGGCAAAGTATACGCTACTGGAAAGACCGTCTTCGAGGTAGAGAATCAAGCTGCTGTGTCCGGAAGCTGCATAATCAATCTCCAAAAACAGCTTATCGGTCTTTTCAAAGGCGTGTTTCCAACTTCCGAACGCAGTATAAATCCTAAGGGCGGGAAGACACCTCTCGCTTTTTCCATATATACACAGGGACCCATAATCGAGTTCTGGGTTCACTATTTCGTGTTGGAGGAAGACATTTGCATGCACTATATGAACCTCTTGAAGCTATATTACGGGTCCCTTGCTGACGGGTTGGAAGATTTCTTTATACTGTTGGAGTGTTTAATAAGCTGGTATAAGACTGACTTCTTGAAAGAGGTAGCGGATGAGTTGTTCGATCTAGCTAATTATATCGCACGTTCATAATGTGTGCATGTAACCAGCTCTGCTACATTTGTGCATGCCTATCACCACATTGCACGTAGATTACAGCTTCCTGCATGCGACGATCCCAAGACTGATTGTGAACTGGTCTTCAAGTGGCTGGATGAGGAGGACAGTCATTGGCTCAAGATTGTGGACAATGCTGATAATGCGGATCTCCTTTTCTCTTCGGCCGAATCGGATGTACCACCTACTACTATTACACAAATTCAGAAACCTCTAACCGAATACCTTCCAACTGTCTTACGTTCTCAGAAGTCATTACTCGTTACAACGAGCAGTAGACCCGTAGGCCAGGATCTAGCCGACGGAGAATTGTGTACGGAGGTACCGCCATTTTCAAAAGCATTGTTGCGATTGAGTCTGAAAGGATCTGCGAGCTCTTTGGACGTGTCGAGTACTACGGAAAGGCTGCTGGATGTCCTGGGATATATTCCGCTAGCCATCACGCAGGCTGCTGCCTTTATTAACCGCAATCGATGGACCCTTTAAGGCTATCCGTGTACTGCTCGATCTGGTGGAGAAACCGCTCAACGGCACTCCTCGAGTGGCTGAGCGCGTACTCAATGACGAGTCCGCCGACTGTGAGCGACAAAAAGTATCTTTCTGGTTTCGGTGTATATTCGCTCTCGCTTTCGTATAAGGTCGCCGACCATGTTCTCAGTATGGTTGGTTAGCCGACTGTTTGATGCTGGGTTCCAGAAATTTACGATATCTACATCATAGCCAAAGCTCAGGATACGTGCGTCCGGGATGTCTTGCCTCAGCAATTGGCTTGGCCAATGTACCCTTATATTCTTGTGAAGCCAGGTGTTGTATGCGTCGCCTGTCAATCCGTGCACGAACACGATATCGACACTCGCCTCGGCGCCACTATTGTACAAGACTTGGACGCCATGATTTTGGCCTTCTCCGATGGGTGCTGGAGAGTCGTGTGTATCTATAGCAGTCAATGACGGACTGATGGTCGTCTGCGATGGTTGGGCGGGTGGGTCTGACGGCGCGGCGGCTTGTGAAGAGGACGGTTCGAGCGTTAACGGGGATTGCGTCGGCAGTGATGACTGTGACCTTGACCCTCTTGACCGAAAAAGGCCTTTGAATTTAACAGGCATTTCTATTAAAACTTTGCGACGTTGCAGCTGGAAGGGCGTGAGAAGTATGTGAAAAAGAGAGTTGTAGCTTCGCAACTTGGCTATTATTCCTCGTTCACCTCCAGACCTTGAAACAGCTGCTCCACAACCTTATCAGAAGAATCTCTTTCAATAGGTACGTCTGCGTCAGACCAAAGTTTGTGCAAATCCTTAGTCGCTAGCTCCTTCAAAGCGGACCTATCCTTCGAGGTCCAAATCTGATAGGTACAAAGGCTGATTTGACAGTTGAATATTTCTAGCAGGGGTGTTGCCTTTCCTGAGTAGCCCTCACGTTCACTGGTAGAGGCTCTATCTTCGCCTAGTACCTTCGTTGGACGTAGGAGGGAAAGGTGAGGGAAGGGATGTGGGCGTTGGTTGGAGCCGTGGGGTTGAGAAGGCCCATAGGCTTTTGTGGTGCTGTCTGTCTGCTTGCTCGGAACGGGGATTGAACCAGGACACTAGATGATAGTATGACGTGACACTATATCTCCCTGCTTATCTAAGACCAAAATCGGTTCGAAGTGACCCCATCCTTAAGTGTGGATCTTAGCCCTCTTCCGTGAAAGACGCTTTCCCCGCGTCTTGGATATTCCACGCGGTTTCCCCCAGCTCCTGTCTGGTTTGGTGCCTGCAACGCGACCTTTAGGTTCGGACCGTGGCAACGGAGCTGTTTGCAAGATCACGACTGAGCTCAACGCCGCACTAGAAGTTGAGGTGCTCCTCCTTTCTTTCTGTTTCGATATCCGATCGCTTCTGCGCAGTATGACCTCGATAGGTTGGGGTTGTGCATTCCTTTCTAGTCCAGCAGCTAAATCCGCTTCCAATGCACCGGTCCTCTTTTGGTTGATAGATAACTGGCGGCTTCTGCGCGGAGCAACATTGGCAGGCGGAGGGGGTGATATCGTCGTGTTAAAGCCTTGGTTTTGAGCATCGTCACGGTCTGCGAAGATCTTTGACTGTCGTCGGGGGCGAAGTGTTTTCCTTCCGGAGGCTTTTGATACTTTTGATGAATGGATTGGACCAAGTACAGAATTTACTGAAGGACGATTTTTCTCGTTGTTTTGATTACTTCGCGGGTCCGATTTATCAGATCGGTTAGATTTAAGATCGTCGAGCGTGGTTTGGCCTGACCTCGATGCTCTTTTCGGTAGTTTGGCTTGATCCTCGAGATGATCGGACATTGACATCGCCGTTGTCGAGCCGGCGCGCTCTGCAAGAAGGCCTGAAAGCTGTTGTGCTATCCATTCCAACCGCATTTCTGCAGGCCGGACTTGCTTTCGTGCGTCCTCTACATGCGATTTCATGTCCTCACCTATGGAATGATATCGTCTGGCTGTTGCTCCATTCCCTTGTCGCGCGCAACGATTCTCTGTTTCCTGGCAGTCTTCTACCTGCCGCTGCCAGAATTCCACCCACTGCTTAGCGTTCTCGACCTCCAGTTGTTGATAGGCTCGATAGTCCTTACAGAGGCCCACCTGGGTCGGGCTCTCTGCACATTGTCGTTCTTCCAGCTGCACCCCCGTTTTCCCATCCGTTTCTTTCTTCTGCCGATAGTCCAGAAATTTCTTCCATTCCCTCAATTCTTCCTCGAACTGGCTCCATTCACCCTCCCAGTGGCAAAGAGCGTGAACATGTCGATCTGTGTGTTCGGTATCATAGACGTCAGGCACCGGCCGGATCGGACGGCTTGGCCTCCTACCCGTATCCATCAGGGTGTTGTAGACTTTTTTCGCTTCCAGCTCGCTCCTCTCCTCCATCTGACGACGAGACGTCGGTAACTCTATCAATGACGTAGCGTATTCCGAAAGAACCGCCGGAAGCCGCTTCTTGACCCATTCTAACCGTTTCTCCTCCGCTGCGAGCTTTTCCCGCTGTTCTTCTATTGTTCTCAGCCAGCCCTCGCGGCTCCTCCCACGTACTTTTCCCTTGTTCACAACCACTTTAGGATCTTTCCGCTGTATTGCCTCCACCGCTTGTCGGGCCCCTTCCATTCCCCTCTTCAATCGGTCGATCCACCTTTGAAAATAGCCTTGATATTCCTCCCAGTCCTTCAATTTTTTCAGGCTTGCTGTGAGCTGTGGATCTTACGGATACCGCTGCCGTTCCATGTCCTCCTCTTTTGCAAATTCCGGCCGATGCTCACGTCTCCATTGCTAAGTGTCGTGAAAATCCTGCCACCGTCGTAGTTCTTCATCAAGTCGCTTTTTTTCTTTTACCCAGTGCCTCGTAATAAAATCGGCCTCCGTCAAAGCAGTATTGGAACCTGGTTTAGAGAAATCGTAAAACAGCGTCTCGACTTGTTCAGCGTATCGGTAACAAAGCTCTCCACCGACAAGGACTTTCTTCCAGGGCGGTGTTGGTCGGATCGGACGACTCGGTCTCCCACCCATCTGTATCAGAGTATCGTAGGCTCGCTTGGCTTCAAGTTTACACCGCTCTATGATTTCCTCATCGTCTTCGATTGGAGTTTGGCTCAAGCTACGGGAGCAATCAAGGGGAGGGGTTGGAGGTTCGTTCAATCTGGGGGAGCAGTTTCTGAATTTTCCCGAAGCGTCAGTAGGATCGTCCATCTTGAGAGGACTGATGGAGACTAGGAGTTTGAAGTCTTCTCACCGAAGTTTCGCTTCAAGGTCTTCCGGATTCACAGGTTGGGTGAGGTGCACATTACGGGTCATGTCTCTGGGAGTAGAACGGAGTGTTAGTTTCACGATCTCAGATCTGAGAGATTCAGGTCTCCCAAATCACACTTCTTACCGGAATTTCTCCCACATCTCTGTAGTCACGTTCGGCCTATCCTCTATTTCAAAGAACCTACGAAGAAAAAGGACATCAGTACGACTATCCAGGATGAGAAACCCCATCTTTCTCACCTGATTCTCGCGATCGCCGCAACGACATCCGGCTTGCACAAATCTTTTGCGAAAACCTTCATGGCGGATGAAGAAGAGGACGCTGTCGTACTCAGAGATGTTAAAATGAGAATCGGTGAAGCAGTGGAGCAGTGGAAAGTAAAGCTGCTGACAAAGCGATCGGCGCACGGGTAACATCTCAGCCAATCGTCTTCTGCACTAGAGTGCGATCCTGAAACGGGCAACATCCTATGACTCATAATATGCAAGTGCGGGGCGTTTACAGCCAAGCCTGAAAGATGGTGTGGTGACCTTTGATCCAGTCATTTAATAACGTGTGGTCACACATCAAACTCTGGCTGTTTGCACGGACTCAGATTGGCTCGAGGGTTAAATCCTTCGATATGGTGGGCGCTAGAGGAGCTAATCAAACTCTCTATGTTCGTTCTGAGGTGTCGTGGCACCTGCCGTTGCCGTCTACGTCTACCACTACAGCAGGAAAGGCGGGAAGAGGCTGGGTAGATAAGAGATTTATCATCGCAAGAATCTGTCCTCGTAAATAATCATCCGCTGAGGGCAGTTCATCATTCTAACTCTTTCCCATCGAAAATTTAAGATGGACGAAAAAGACCCGAGACTCATCGTGATACTGGAGGCAGTCAGTCCAACAGCCGAAAGAGCCTGGAATAGACCGCAGAATCAAGATCGATGCCTGCCTGCGTCTGAGTCTGTAGCGGATATCTCAAGTCGAGAAAGTACCCCCGCTGTATACCAATCTAAGTCTCAAATACAATTGACCTTTGATAATAAGCCGAAGGACCTCGACAAAGGCTTTGTATTCGGAAGTAATCTACGAATCTGTGATATCTTCTTAGGCGAGCGAGGTGCCGGATTCAGCGGTCAACAATTCTGCATCACATTCAACGAGCGAGGAGAGGTTATATTCAAGAATACATCTCGAAAAGAAGCACAAGTCGATTACAACGGCGAGGACCCTTCTCTTCGAAACCAGTTCACCTGGATCCTCTTCGGCACATACGAGAATATCAAAATCACAGTGGGTGAAAAAGAAGATCTGATCTTCAAGGTCAAGTGGCCCGAAGATCGCCAATATTGTCTGGCTGAGTACGAGGCACAACGTGAAGCTTACTTTGAAGAACGCCGAAACGCATTTCCCCCATTCAGTCAGCTAGATATGGAAAGCCAGCAGACGACCGCGGTGCCCACTACCCAATATTCTCCCAGACAAGAGCCTATCTATCTGTTGGAGGAAGAGCTCGGACGCGGTGGCTTTGGCACGGTCTATAAGGCCGTCGATGTAAGCACGGGCGACGTGCACGCTGCCAAAAAGTTTCACCACGGTGATTGGAAGAAGGAGGTTGACATCTTGATGAGTCTTTTATATGTGGGTGTGATTATTGACCTAATGATCGGTCCCTGTCTGACTTTTCGAAAAGGAGCATATTGTGAAATTCGTGAAGTTCTCGGAGGAGCAGAAACCTCTGTTGGTGATGGAATATCTGCCTCTTGGAAGCTTAGCCTGCCAAAATTTCATCACCGAAGAAGAGACCCTCCAAATTCTTTTTTAAGGACTTCAGGCTCTCGACTATCTACATTCCCACTCTCCGCCTCTAGCGCATCGAGACATCAAGCCGGCAAACATTCTCGTTCGGTCTCGAATGCCCTTCGTTATTAAGCTCGTCGACTTCGGATTGGCAAAGAACGATTCTTCCTTAAAAACCTTCTGCGGATCAAATGAATACGCCGCTCCCGAGATTTGGGGACGTCATTATTACACAGCTATGGTTGACATATGGTCACTAGGAGTGGTTGTATTACAATTCGGATACGGTCTTCCCACGCCAACGCGAAAGCCTAAGGGCAGCCAATGGTGTCGAGATATTGTCCAAAAAGCCGAGGAAGGGGAAGGAGAAGGGGACACTTTGATAGATCTCATCTCAACCAAGATACTAAGGATGGATTATCGATACCGGCGATTAGCAAGTGATTGCTTAGGGGAAGTGTATCGTCTAGGATTTCACGAAATCCAAACTGTCGGCATTGGACGTACAACGCCTAGAGGGAAGACGGCTGGTCGAGACGGCGTCACAAGGAGCAAGTCCATTATAGCGCAACCCCTTCAATATGCTCGATTAGATAGGGGTGTTTCATTAGGATTTTACGATATAGGAGGCGTATCGGAAATGACTAAAGTGGCTCCGTCGAAGCGTGATCGTTAAGAGGGAACTCACTTTTACAATCGTTTATCTCCACTATTGGTTAACCAGCACCCTTAGGGACCTATATAGATCTGGAATCCTTAATCTGGAGATATTTTTAAGTCAACGCTAAGTAAGCGGCGGCGGCAACAGATAGTCTAATCTACCTCGGACGATACTCGGGGAAGAGGATAGTCAAAACGGTCACGAGTATCGGTCTCGTTCGAGGCCGGTGAAGATCCTTCTAAGCCGCAAAACTCTCGAAATAATGAGTAGGGGTCCGAGCAGAACAAGCGTAGCACCAGCACCACCCGTAAGGGACACAACCCTATAGCACAGCCTCGGCAGATACCGCAGCTGGACCCTAGCAAGGCACCGTTGGCAATAGACGTTGCAAGCCTCACTCAAGCTGTGGAGTATATCCCGAGAGTACCCCGTATTACGAGACAAGTCACGCGAAAATCCATATAAAACCGGACGAGGTTTCCTTTAGGAAGGACGTCTCCCCCAGCAGCGGAAGTAAGTTCAGGGGAAGTCGAGACGCCTTCGTCAAAGCGCAATATTCACGACAATGTGAGAGCATTGCTGGCAGGGAACCTGGACGGCAAGAACGAGGGCAAAACCAAAGTACACTATCCGTGATAACCCCGTCAGACGTATCACGCGTGCTGACTAGTCCTTGTCAAGGTAACGGATTTTGGCGCTGGCCGTGTTCAGATAAAATTCGATAACAAAGCAGTAATGATGCGAAAAGAAGACGGCTTTCTCAATGCAACCCAGATTATCGCGCTTACCAACAAGAATAACAGCGAGCGCAAATACATCCTTGGACTAATAAAATAGAAAACCAAGGTAGAAGTGCTTCCGGCTACAGCAGGCATCCCTTATTCGCACTCTTGGATCAACTTCCAGCATGGGCGAATCCTCTGCAAGCATCTTGGGCTGGATGAGAAATTGCAGCCGCTAATAGATTGCGGGGCTAAGTTTCAGTGCGAAGACGACGGCGAGACTGCAGAACCAATCTACGACTATCTAATAGAGGTATAGCAACGCCCCATATTTACATATGGGACTCCAGGAGGCTTACTTCGTCCAGAAAATTTGTCAATTTATCTAGGTTCCCGTACTCCCTCAGCCTGTATCTGTCCGTAGGTCAAATTTAAGAATCAACGCTACTCATATTCTACGAGCGGCGGGTCGGGATAGAAAACAGATCGATAAAATTAGGAAAGAACATAGTACGGCCTTTAACATCGTATTAAACTCCATTAACTCTAACCATCAGGGTATATACGTGGACTTTACTATTGGAATAAGATTGTGTCAACAATATGGGCTTGCTGAGCTGGAGGAGCGACTCCTAGGTTTACAGCCTGCTTTAGAAGAGGCACGCCCAACCCACGTCGGATCCCTAAGCGGGGTCCTTGAAAGTCTGCCGAAATCGCTGAGCTTTCCGGAGCTAGCCTAGACCCAAATGCCAAGTAGCAACAATAGCGTAGCCGGGGCCGTCGCCGAGGTAACGGGTTTTGACTCCAAACATGTCCAGATGATAGTCGAAGACCAGACTATGCTCCTGCGGAAAGAAGACTGCTTTCTGAACGTAACCCAGATTATAAAGCTAGCTAAGAAAGATAAGAATGAGCGCAAAATGATTCTCGAGAAAATAAAGAAGCACACTAAAGTTAACGTAAAACGGATTGACGTCAGATCAGCGATATGTGGCTCCTAGGTGAACCTCCAACACGGGCAAACCCTGTGTAAGTATCTTAGGTTGGAGCGGCAGCTACAGCCGCTGTTGGAGTATGCGCAGAGATTACAGGGTGATGACGTCGAAACGGATAGACTACAAGACCTAGACTATCTAGTAGAAAAAGGAGTCCATCCGTTATTCGTCGCAGTCCGCGCACTTCCTGAGCCTGTCATAATTCGAAGGCTGGACTGGAGAGTCAACTCTTCTCAGATGTTGGGGGTCGCTGGTCGGAACGAATCCGATATGGTTTAGATCAGGACAGAGTACAGAGGGGCTTATGATAGTGTTCAATATGAAGGCTTCAAGTATAATGGCACTTATGTGGACTTCGATATTGCAATGGACCTATGTCGAAGGTACGGTCTAGTCGGACTAGAATCGCAGATCCGACAAGTCCGTTTCGAAGAGTAGTATCTCCCGAAGACAATTCCTGAAAGAACAAATTCGGACGTGCAGCCTGGCGATGCCGCCAGCCAAACGGGAGTGTCACCTAGAGCAGACTCGGCCTCACTACAAGAATGGAGAGAGAGTCAACATACCGAGCTAATCTCGTCACCCGACAGTTCCGACCCAGAAGACAACCAAATTCAAGTGAATAACCTAGGCGAGGAATACCCGGTCTTGGACGCCGCCTCAGAGTCTAGCATTAGCTCGAGGGAAGCCTCTATAGCGCGGGAAAGCGATCCATCATCTATCCGGTTGAGAGCAACGACGGCTCCATTTCACCAGCATACGCAGTATTCCTTCCGGCAAACGGACCCTCCGCCACCACCCGCCCCAATCTTACACTATAACAGTTGGGACTATCAGCCTCAACGCTCCCGGTTGAGTGAAGTTAATCTCGATTTGAAGCCGCAAAGTTGGGAAACAGCGTCGCCGTACAAGAGTTTCACTGATATCTATTGATTTGGGTTCCTCTATTGTCGTAATGACACGACTCTCACGCAGAAGAAACAATGAAGCAATTGTGGCGAGGCCTACATGCCCGATCTTCTAGGATATGGGCGCCGGGAGAGCCTCGGATGGCGGTAGCAAATGGGAGCCTGTTTTACGAGTACTTCCCGTCGGTAACAATTGATTGGATATATGTTCCCGCGCATTGAATTTAAGGTAGGTTGCTGCCTAGACTTGTTACTGGAATAAGAGAATTTTTTTGTTTCCTACTACTAACTCGCAAACTACGATGGATGAACTGAGCGATTCTGTATATGCTACCTTAGGCCCAGGAGAGATCAGGCTTGTATCGATATCCCCTGGGTCAGGCTTGGATGAGTTACTATTATCTTTAAGTATTGTCAAGCTCGAGGAGAAAATACTTTCTTACGAAGCACTATTATATGCTTGGGGGCAAAAATATCTATCTGAAAGAATCGGGTGCAATTACAGCATTACGGCGATAATTCCACTATCTGCGTTCTCGTGCAATACTAGGGTCACGGCGATAATTCCACCACCTGCGATCCCGTGCAATGACAGCGACACGGCGATAGTTCCAGTATCTGCCGGTGCCACTACCCGAGTGCATATATATCGATATGAAGCAACCCATTATGTCAAAGTTACCCCAAATCTCAAAGAGGCACTACTGCAGCTACGAGTTGTAGATGATTACCGGACACTCTAGATCGATTCAATATGTATTAATCAGGAAGACTCTCAAGAGAAGAGCGAACAAGTTTGTTTGATGGCGAAGATCTACGCAGGAGTAGAAAACGTCTTGGTATGGCTCGGTTATAAGGATGATAGTACTACTAGTGCCATCAGCTGTCTCGAATCATTAGTTCGGCTTAGAGACGTGTCTTTTGACGAGCTTACCCTTAGCGAACTTGACGCCAGTATCGGCTTCCGTCTATGGCTATCAAATCACAATGATAGGATATATATACCGCATAATCACTGGCGTTCTTTAAAGCGACTACTCTATGACCGACCCTAGTTCCGGCGAGTATGGGTCTATCAAGAGATAGCTATGGCTTATAGAGCCACTGTTATCTGTGGGACTCACGCGATTGACTGGGATATCCTCCACACTGCTTGTAACACCATCCATGCCCTGAATATTCATACAGGGACACGAGGAACGCCGCTCGACGCATCCTTCATTATTGGACATATAAGTTCGATGGGTCATAGGCGCGAAGCTATTCTTAGACTGCGAGGTAGACAAGAAACCGATTTCCAAGCCCCCGCTATTAGTTATCCAAATTTCGAACGCTTATTATGTGAATTTCGTTCTCTAGAGGCTACCGACCCTCGAGACAAGGTCTATGCGCTTCTCGCTGTGGCATTGATCGACGAAAGTCTTCCAAAGCCTAACTACTCTCTGACTGTTCGCCAGCTCTTTACAAGTACCGCACGGAACTTACTGGGAGCAGACGAATCTCCCAAGCTGCGATGTCTCAGCTACGTTCAAAAGACTAGTGAAAGTTTCGAACTCCCCTCTTGGGTACCGAACTGGACCATGCCATTTTCAATGCACCTACTAGTAGACAGCAACGATGAATTTCAAACTACTGGCAACCTTTAAGCGCCAGTAATTTCCTGTCTTGACTTTGTCGTCAATGATGACCGTAGAGCTCTTCTAACTATTCGAGGAGTCCGCATCTTGACTATAAAAGCTGTGGATTCGTTTAGCGCTTACCTTACGCCGAACAAGCAGAGGCACGCACCTATTATGAGCGCTTTTCCTGATCTATATCCCACGACCAATCAGACCTATCTTGAGGCCTACCCGGGTTCTGTCAACCCAATGGTTCCTGGAGATCACGGTCCCGCCCCAGAGCGGCGCTTTGGCACATTCTGGGAGCATATTCGGGCCTACGAGGGTAAGGCCAACTCCACGGAAACGTCGGATCAATTTGAACGCTGTACTCAAGACCAATTAGACGCAAAGCTTGACGAGGCGTTCAATTTAGGGATGGTAAGTGACGGAATAGCGTATGCGCGGGTATTTTTATCTCATGGACTGGCTTCATGGGGCTCGCACCGAAGGGAACCTTACCCAATGATGAAGTTGTTCTCTTTTTTGGTGCGCGTGTACCTTTCATTATTAGGGAGTCTAAGGGCGGAGGTTGGGATTTAGTTGGTGAATGCTATGTTTATGGAATAATGTTTGGCGAGGCCATAGAGGGACTTGATATGGCGAAATCTGAAGATTTTGTCATAATATAAAGAGCATAGTTGATTTTCTTGAAGCGTAAATATGGACCCCTTCGAGACATTACTGCAACTGGATTATATTTGACGCATCGATCTTTGTCGCATTCCTCTCCAAAACGTATGACTTTAGCCTTCGCATTGGACTTTGGAACCTTTATCAGAATGACGGTACCGGGAGTTTACATACTTACTTCGTCTTTTTTTTCCATTGGCTGCAGCCCGTATGTTTGCGTTTAATAGCTTGTCTCCCCCTCTTTTTCCCCTCGTATGTCGAGGTAGTTCTTCCCGGAGGATATCCTGGTCTCCGAATGGCCAAGGTCAAGAATGATATGGACCTTACATGTCTCTTACTCAGTCAAAAAGGTGTTTCAATCCCAAAAGCCCCGGATCCTTATTCCTTAGTCCCAACGGGCCGTGCAAAGTGAAAGCATTGTTTATTGAAGCGAAGCTTTATCCCTACATCCGTAACGCCGACGGATCTCTTCTCGGAGGTAGGCCTTCACTGCATCTATATCCTGTGATCCGATTGCCTCAAAGCACAATTTTGGCAACGTAAGCGTACCGAGGTGCACCGATATAGGGATTCGAGGTCCCTTCGCCGGCAGTACTGCCAAGATGCGCTCGCGCTCGATTGACCCGCAGAACGTGCTCATCACCGCCATCACTCGGCGCATGCTTAGCCCCCCTCATACTATATCACCCGATCACGGCCAAGGGGCGATCCCTATCCACTCTGCCAGGCAGACTTTTCAGGAGGTATTCCTCTCATTAGTTATATGGCAGTCGTCTTCGGGTCAGGTAGTTGCTTCGCGCTGTAGTGCTCGCCGTAATCTGAAATTTCCTACCAATGTCATCGCAGAGTCGCAGATTAGCTGAACGGTAGTGAAATAGTGGCTGGCACAGAAATACCGAAGTAGGAAGGTCTAAAGCAGTAGAGTCAAGCGACGAGGCGCTCCACTATGGTTGAAAAAAGGAATCGTCTCCGTTTGTTGGGAGCTGAGTTGTAGCGCGGCCGACAAGGTACAAGGTGGCGAATTAGAGCGTTCACCTTTATCGCTGGCTCCAGCCGTAGGCGAAAGTGGGCAGGCTAAGAGACGGCAAGAGTGAGGGGTACAGTAAAGTGATCCCGAAAGGAAAGGCTATTTAGCAAAATGCCTTATACAAAGCTCTAAGCACAGTAGTCGGCGATGGTCGGTAAAAGCTAGCTAGGTAGCTAGGGATGGGAGAGGTTGCGTAGATCCTTGTAATACGAGAAGGAGCGAGGGGGTGGCAGAGAGATGTGGAAAAAAGATGAAGGGGGAAGTGGGAAAGCAGCGAGGGGAGTAGGTCTTTATACTTTGGAGAAAGCGGCGGGTAGGGCGATACTATGCGCCTTGCCTAAAGAGGCGACGCTAAACCCGAAAGGGCCGCGCTTAGCCTGGAAGTAGGAAAGAGCGGACATTTCACCGCGACGCAGATTATTATAAAAAGAGGATAACTAGCTAGCTATTTTTAATAGTAAAAATATAAAAATAGTAGAGATAATTACTAAAATAATAGTTAGAATAAATATAGCGAAAATATAAAAGTAAAAGTATAAGAGTAGTAGAGATAAAAAATAATAAAAATATAAAAGTAATAAAGATAATTACTAAAATAATAATTAGAATAACTTTTATAGAATTAATAATTTAGATAATTATAAGAAGTAATTATAAGTAGATAAGCTACTCCTTTAGATATACTTTTTAAAATCTTCTTATTATACTAAATTTCTAAGCGATTATATATATATTATACTAAGGTATATATTCTCTACTTTTAGATAAGCTACTAATAGTAGACTATTTAAATATATAAATATTATATAAATTATTTTTTTCTATCTTCTTCTATTTTCTAATTATTATTTTATAATATAATAATATAATTATATAAAATATTATAGAATCTTCTATATTATATTTCTAGAGTAATAATTAAAACTCTATATTTATTTTATAGGGTAATAAAGAGCCTACTTTAATAAAAGAAATATAAAAGCGCTATAATATATTAAGAAAAATATTATAAATAATTACTATAAAGAGCTATAAAAAAAGATATTATTATCTAGATAATATATTACTTTCTATTTATAAATATTTAAGTATATATTATTAATAAAGGTCTAGCTATTATACTCTATAAAATTAAAAGGTACTAGAAATTAGTAGATCTAATTATTCTAAAG
This sequence comes from Usnea hakonensis, assembly GCA_013423325.1. Taxonomy (NCBI): domain Eukaryota; kingdom Fungi; phylum Ascomycota; class Lecanoromycetes; order Lecanorales; family Parmeliaceae; genus Usnea; species Usnea hakonensis. The sequence goes on along the minus strand of BLJB01000272.1, from coordinate 9,396 downwards.
ATATCTTTTAGTCGAGTAGTTAAAAAGATTAATATAGAAATTAGCTAAATAGGGTATTTTTAAAGTAGCGCTCTATTTATATTATAGAAAATAGCGAAAATAAAATTAATTTTATAATTTAAAAATATATTTTTTAGTCTCTTTAATAATAGTAGTAACTAATTACTTTATTTTTAGTAGCCTAGTTTATTACCTATTATATAAAACGGGTAATATTATTAAAAAAGGACTTTAAAATTATTTTAACTTTTTAAAATAAATAGAGTATATTTTAAAGCTAGATTCTAATTATTATTCTAACTATTATATTTTAAGATATAATCTTAATAAAATTATATTAGAAAATCTTTATAATACTAGAGTTCTAGAAATCTTTATAATATTAGAGTTCTAGTTATTATTCTAGCTATTAGTAAGATCTCTAAATTATATAGTATTTATCTATTATAATCTATTAATTAATAGATCTACTATACTTCTATTTATTACTATACTTCTATCTATTACTATACTTCCCTCTACTACTATATTTCTATCTACTTCTATATTTCTATCTATTATTCTATCTACTAATAGATCTAGTATACTTCTATCTACTACTATATTTCTATCTATTACTAGTATAACTATTAGATTTATTAGTATAGAGGTATCTTAAGGGCGATACCGGCTAGTATTAAGTAGTTAGATACTCTTATTAGAGTAGAGTAGCTTTAAAGGCTTTAAAAGTAGTAAAAATAGTAAAGAGAATAAAGATAATAATCTATATTAAAATATAAATATAATAATTATAGTATTTAGAATAATATTAAATAGATAAATTAAATATATATATAAATCTAGATCTTTCTTTATTAGAGTAACGCGCTTCGCGTAAATAGCTAATAAATTAATATTTAAAAGATTTTTTAAATATATAAAATAAATAAGAATAATATAAAAGATTTACTTTATAAAATATTAATTATAAAAGACTCTATTACTTTTTAAAGTATCTTTAAAGCTACTAATTAAATCCTCTCTATTAGATAGAGATTATTTTTATTTTATAGATTATATATAATTTTATATATTAACTTTATTAATTTAGTTTTTAATAGTACTAAATTTACTATTTTTTAATAATAATAAATTTCTTTTAAAGTAATAGCTATAATTATTAGCTAAATAACTATTAGAATAATTATTAAAATAATTTATTATTAGACTTAAATTTATAGTAGGGATAATTAAGATTTCTAATTATTTTTAAAATATAATACGACTAGAAAAGTTAGCTTAAAACTTTAATATTTTAAAATAAATAGTAATTTATCTTTGAATTTGAATTTGAATTTATACGTCGTGTCTACCTAAACTTCGAAAGGTAATTACGGGATCCTTTAACTCTTATCAACTCGTAGCAAGAAAACCATTTGATACTATCGTCTTGCGTATATGCCATTAGGGAAAAACCTTACCACTTCTCTATATATATATTGCTATCTATATATAGATCTAAACACTACTTTAGTTATACCTCCGTTAGGGTTTCGCTATTATTTATGTTCCTCCTACTGCGATTTCCTTCTCTAAAGCTTGAATCTTAGTAATCTCGGCCCGGATTTGGATTAACTCCTCCTCGCTAAGTCCCCGGCCCTGGTTCGTACTCTCCCTAATCCTTTCTCGGAGTATAGCTTTTAGTTCTTCGGGTCCACTCCTTTAGGTCGAGGCTATAGATTCCTTCGCCTTCGTCTCCTCCTTCCTACCTTGGCTCCCCTTGCCGTTCGTTTCCTACTAATATTGGCCGTAGAATGGCCTTTTCTTCGCGAGCCTCCTCGCTATATACCTCTTCATCTTGGCCTTAAACTAGTAATCTGTATCGTATATAGTATAGCCTTTCTTCCCGCACGCCGCGTATCCCGGGGCTACTACCGGTACTACTATTATATATATTCGGGTATCGTGCGTCTGATTACATTTAGTATACCGTACCTCGTTTTGGCACGTTCTCGCGATATAACCATATTCCTGACACCTATAGTACCTAGTTAGGGAGGCCGCCTGGTCGAACCTCTCTACCGCTTTCATTTCCTTCGCTTTAACGAGTCCGTTAAGTATCAGGGTATCTACTATCTCTAGGGTCGGGAGGTTTAGTACTAATAACGAGTACTTTTTTATCTTATAGCTATTAGATAGCCACCTGATTCCCGTGATCTCAAGTTCCGGGTATATTCTCCGGTTATCCTATTTAATCCTCCTCTTTGTCCCTAGCCACGCACTAGTATCCACTCTATCAACTCTAATACCGTGTACTATTACCGGGTATACCTTTCGTATAATACTGGCCGACGCGTACTTCTCCGTGAGCTAGGACGTATCCTTCTCCAAGTCTTCTTTTACGTCCGTCGTGGTTATCTAGATTAGGAGGTCGCTACTGCGAAGACGGCGCGCTATCTCTAGCTATTCGACTCCCTCTCCTTATATCCGTGTGTCCTTTAGTTCCCTTAGGATCTCTTCCGCTATTTCTCCTATGCTCTTGCTTTCCTTCTCGTCTCTAACTCGTATTAGGAGCTGTCTCCGTTTTCTCGAATCCTCTGGTTGGATCGTGTGGACTGCAGCGCTGGGGGGGCCCCCCCTAGGTATTTTGAACGGGTTTCCTTGGCTCCATCTGGTGGTTGGGCTATTTTGACGCGTCGGCGTACTTGCCCAGCTTCTTATTCGTTCCTCCTCGCGTTGTCTCGTCTACTTTTCTTTCTCCTATTATAGCTCCGCGCGTAGCTTCGTAATTTCTCGACTCTGTCCTTCTACGAGTACTCGTATAATATTAATCGACGCGTTTCCCGCTACTTGGTATTCGTCCGGTATAGGTTCGAATAGGATCTTGAGTATCTAGAGTACCTCTTCTAGGCTCCCTATCTATATTATTAGTATCGCGAACGCGGTAGCCGCGTCTTGTTCTACTTCCGTATCGGTATACTCCACCCCCTTGGGGGTAGTAGTAGTCCCTATTGTGTCTATATCTGGTAGTATATCTTCTTCTTCTGGTTCCCTACCTAATGTGAAAGGCTTCTCTTCGTACTGGTTGTTGTACTTCATTTTTCCACTAATTCTATCAGTAATTTATCTTATAACTAGAATATTAGATTATTAAGTTAAAGGCTTATAATATTTTTTATATTATATTAGCGCTATAGATTATACTTTATTCTAAAAAAGGAATATACTTTATTAGAGTTAAAATATACTTTATTAAAAGTAGTCTTATAAAGGATTATTATTTATTTATAAAGTATAGAAATTAAATAAGGGTCTATTATAATAAGGCTAATATAGAAACCTTTTAAAATTTTAGTCTCTACTATATTATTATATACTAAAGTAGATTATAGTTATTTATTTTTTATATAAAAAGCTAGAAAATACTCTATAAATTATATATTATATTTTAAAATATATTTATAAAATTAATATAGTTAAATATAATTATTATTCTAATAATATATCTTTTTAATTAAATTATAAACGAAATTTCCTACTAATAGTAAGATTATAGTACTAGCTCTTAATATTTATAAATTAGTATATAAATAGATAAATAGTTAAATTATTCTCTATTTTCTATCTTTTTTAATATATACTTTATCTTTTCTAGACTCTATTCTTATTAATTATATTTACTATTTTATATTTACTCTTTCTTAATTATATAGTTTATTCTATTACTTACTATATTAATTACGCTATTATTATAGTAAAAGAGGATATATATAGATATTAATTTCTATCTATTATTGTACTAATTAATATTATAAATATTAAAATAGAAGATATAGATAGAAATAATCTGAATTATCTATTTTATAAAACTAATAAAAGATTAGATATTAATTCCCTTCTAACTATACTATTCTATTACGACTTACTAGACTAATTAAAAGGAGTATAATTAAAATAAAAATCTAAAGACTAGCTTAATATTAATAAATATATTAAGTATTTAAAAAATTATCTATAAAATTTTATTAAGAAGGAGAAGGAAATAGAATATATAAAATAGAGTAATATTATTATTATAGACTATATAATAAAAAAGGCGAGGAAATCGAACCCTAATATTATTATAGATATATTTAAAAAAATCTACTAAGATATTATTAATAAGAGGTAAACCCCTTTAATAGTTCTAGTAATTATTCTAGTTATTTTATATTTTAATAGAATTATAAAAAAAAAGTATATAAAGATAATTATCTTATAAAATAATATACTTTTATTAGTATATATTATAATATAGATATTAAATAATAATAACGAGATATAGAAAGTTATATTAAATATTTATTAAAAGATAGATAAATTCTCTTTTCTCTAATATTATCTAAATTAAATAATATATTAATTATTTTTTAAGACCTAAAAATAGATATTATAAAAAAGCGGGATACTAATATAAATAATATATATTATAGATTAGCTACTACTATTATTTATATATAGTAGACTAAATCTAAACTCCGAGCTAAAAAGCGCGAAATAGACTAAGTATATTTTATAGAAAAAAAAATAGTAATATTTAAGTATAAATAGAATATATAAAAAAAGGTAATTACGAGTCTTATATCTAAATTAGAATATCTAAATAAGTATTTTAATATTAAAAATTACTAGTATTATTATTATTCTATTAGAAAGTCTTACTATATTATAGTAAATCTATTCTTTCTATAATTCTAGTTATTATTTTAGCTATTATTTATATTATTTAGAATAATAAGCTTTATTATAACTATAAGTTAAAAAAGAGACCTATTAGCTTCTTTAATCTTAAATTTCTATATAATTATTAGAAGTACTTTTCTAGTAATAAGATAAATCTACTCTTACTATAATTTAACTTATTACTAACTCTTTTTCTAGAAGGTCTATTACTATTATACTAATTAGAAGCCTCTATATATTAAGGTAAATCTACCCTTTCTATATTTCTAATTATTATTCTAGTAATTACTTATCTTTTCTAGAATAGAAAACTAATATTTCTATTACTACTACTTTTATATTTATATTTTATTTAGTAAAAAAAAGCCGTATAGTAAAATATAGTAAACTATATAATTAATAAATATTTTAAAGATTTTAGAGATAATAATTAAATTATATTATCTAATCTAGTAAATTAGATACTAAATAATTATAATTAAAAGAGAAATAGATTTAGCTCTAATATAGATATAAAGAATATTTAGCTAGCTTACCTCCTTATTATAGAGGACTTTATTAAGATTTCTAATAAATTTAGATAGTTAGTACCTTCTATAAATAAGCTATATTTATTATCTAATAATATTATTAATTATATTTAGCTATTTTAGTCTTATTTATATAGATACTAGCTATTATATAGTCTATATAAAATAATAGAAATTATTTTAATTATAAATTTAAATAGAATTCTAGTTATTATTCTAGTTATTACTCTAAATAGAACTCTAGTAATTATTCTAGTTAATATAATTCTATATAATTAAAATAATTAAATATAGATAAATTATATTTATTACTCTATAATATTATTAATTATATTTAGTTATTCTAGTCTTATTTATATAAATACTAGCTATTATATAATCTATATAAAATAATAGAAATTATTTTAATTATAAATCTAAATAGAATTCTAGTTATTATTTTAATTATTACTCTTAATTAATAAGATATTCTATATATAGTATAAAATTTATTATCTAGATATCTATTAAATATCTATCCTAATTTTTTTTAACCCGAATCTATTATTTAATCTATCTAAATTATCTTTAACTCGATCTATAGACCCGAACGGGTACCTAACCCTCCTAAGATCTACGTAGGTTAACCTAACTCTTTCCGAGGTATAAGAATAGATACTAAATTTAAATTAATAAGTTATAAAGCTTTAAGTTATTAATTTAGAATATACTCTTCGTTCTTATCTATATTAAAGGGTATTCTAAATCTAGCTCGCTCGAAAGTATATAAGAAACCTCCAAGTTAGACTCCCTCTAATTAGGCTCTCTCGAATAAGGCTCTTCTAAAGTTATTTTATTAAAGTTAGTTTATTTTATTCCCTATCTTATTTTACGGCTTTAAAGCTAATTTCTCTATATACTAGATTCTAAAAAGAGATCTAAGAGCGTTAATAGTAACCCTAAATCTACTAAAAAGACTTATAAGAGAAGTATAGAAAAAAGGGTAGAAAGAGATATAAAAAAAATAATATAATAAAATATAATTATAATAATATTAGATAATAAATTATTTTCTTTAGATAAAGTATATATTAAATATCTTTTAGTCTATAAAAAGGATACTAGATTAGAGTTTAAAACTAGATTAATTAAATTCTAATATATTCTATTAGAGGATTAATCTAATAATATCCTTAACTCTATTAAGCGTAATAAAGTTAATAAAGGGGATCTAGATATATAATAAATACTTCTTTCTATTTAATTAATCTTGAGTCTAATATTATTCTAAGATAGTAATAAGTACGAATAGTTAGATCTATAAATATATATTAAGCTAAAAGTAGGAACTATCGATTTTATTTATTAGCTTAGATTTTAATAAAATATCTAGAAGCGCTAAATAGCTATTATCGAGAATAAAGAAAGCCCTCTTTTATTAGTAATAATATATAGTATATACCCTCGCCCTAATAAATATAAGGCGGGATAATCTATATAGTAAATTATTAAAGAATAAAATAAAACTTAATAAAATAAAATAAATTAAATTATATTCTAATTTAAATACTAACTAATTATCTCTTTATAGATATTTATTAATATTAACCTTACGATTTTTAGATATTAATTATAATTAAGATATTAAAAAATTCGCGTTAATAAATATTTATCTAAATAATATTATTCTTTAGAGGCTTAATCTAGTAATATATATTCTATAATTAATATTACTCTTAAATAGTTTATATAATATTTATATAAATTAAACTCCCCCTTTATTTTCTATTATCTAACTAATAGTCTAACCTTCTTTATTATATTAAATAATAATTTAGACTATTAGTAGAAAATATTTAATAAAATAATTAATCTTAAAAAGCTAGATATTACTATTATTAATAAAGAATTTAAATAGTCCGAAATCTAAATATCTAATTTCTAAAGGTCTAAAGAAATAATTTACTAGAATATATAAATATATTATCTTCTTAAAGTATATCTATTTAGATTATAATAATATAGTAGTTATAAAATATCTAGATTAGATCGTTATTTAAGAAAGAGTATATTTATTAATAAATAGAATATAAAAAAGTAATAAAAAAGATATATCTTATTAATTAACTTTATATAAGATTTTTTATTATAGACGAGATATATAAAATCTATATATATTATAATAGCCCCTAGAGGTTTATTAGATAAATAAAGGACGCTAAGCCCTAATTATAATTTTAGATTATTAATATATTAAGTACTATAATCTACTCTAACCTACTTAATATTAAAGTAGCTATTAATATTATAAACTTTAAAATATAGAATAAGAATATATATCTATATTATACTCTTTTCTCTATATATCTTAAAAAAATAAAGATAACTATTATAAAATATTAAAATCTAGAGTATTATATAGATCTAAATATTATATAGAAGATTAAGATAGTAGTTAGACTTTTTACTATTAGTAATCTATCTTTTATCTTTCTTTATTATTATAAGAATACTAGATAGAGTAGAGAGTAATTATTAGAGCTACTAATATTATATTTTAAAATTATTTATATATAATTTTTTAAAGATTCTAAAGCTATTTATACTAGAGTATTATTAGACTAGAGGGCCCGAAATATAGAAACCCTTAAAAAGGCGTAAGAAAATTAGGATAGTAATAAGTATATTAAGAACTTTATAAGGTAATATCTAGAATATCTAATTATTTTAAAAGCTAATAATATTTTCTATTAATCTTATATATTTTATATATATAATAATCTTCTATATATTACTAAATTTATTACTAAGATAATTTCTATCTTATATAATAAAGCGTTTAAATAGACTAGTCTTAAAATTAAAAATAAATATATAAATAGTAATAGATAACTTAAGTTAGAATCTTTTATAAATATTTATTATAAATTTATTTCTAAAAGTAGTCTAAAGCTTAAGACTATTACTATAATTCTCTAAAAATATTATTATTAGCCCGCTATTATTATAAGCTCCTTTTTAAAGATAACCCTTATTATTAAAAAAGTAAATTAATATCTACTCTATAATATATATATAAATATAGTAATATATAATAGAGTCTAATATATTTTTTTTTATTATAATTAATTAATAATTATCTTTTTTATATAGTATTTTCGAACTTATACTACGCTTTAATATAGACCTTATATATATTATAGCTCGGCTATTAAGCGTAGAGAGGCTATTAATATATTTATAGATTAAGGGATCCTTAAGGGTAAAGAGCTACTAGATATATTAATAAAATTAAGATTAATTCTAGAGATAAATATAAATCTATAATATAAAATTATAATTATTTTATATAAATCTATATATAACGCTAAACTTACTTAATAAATTCTAAAAAGATATTATAGATAAAGATAGAATTAGAATATCTTCTACTATATTATCTATACTAATATAGATATCGAGTCTAAAGTTAATATTAAATAAAAGAATAAGTTTAGCTTCTCCGCTAACGCGTTTATAAATATTAATATCAACGCTATAGAAATAGAAGATATTAATAATAATAATACTAATAATAGCGGATACGAAGATATTATTAAAATTAGAAATAATAGAGATAAAATAAATAATAGTATTAACGAGAATATATTCTAATAATATATATCTAGAGGAAAAATGAAGTACAACAACCAGCACGAAGAGAAGCCTTTCACATTAGGTAGGGAACCAGAAGAAGAAGATATACTACCAGATGCAGATATAATAGGGACTACTACTGCCCCCAAGGGGGTAGAGTATACCGATATAGAAGTAGAATAAGACGCGGCTACCGCGTTCGCGATACTAATAATATAGATAGGGAGCCTAGAAGAGGTACTCTAGATACTTAAGATCCTATTCGAACTTGTACCGGACAAATACCGAGTAGCGGGAAACGCGTCGATTAATATTATACGAGTACTTATAGAAGGATAGAGTCNNAGAAAGAAAAGTAGACGAGATAACGCGAGGAGGAACGAATAAGAAGCTAGATAAGTATACCGATACGTCAAAATAGCCTAACTACCAGATAGAGCTAAAGAAACCCGTTTAAAATATCTAGAGGGGGCCCCCCTAGCGCTATAGTCCACACGATCTAACTAGAGGATTCGAGAAAACGGAGATAGCTCCTAATACGAGTTAGAGA
>BLJB01000271.1:2819-241530 GCA_013423325.1 Usnea hakonensis | reverse complement strand
TCAGGTGGTTGGTGTATCAGGTGTGTGTGCCAAGAAATCGCATTTTTTTTGAGCATGCTAAATAAGGTAATGTGATTTTGAGAGTGTTAAGAACCTCACTGTACAGTATTTAGTAGGTATAGCATAGCCTTGTGGAGTAACTTCGTAAGTTGAAATGACGCCGTTGCGTTGCCTGGGGCCGAGGGCCGCAAGCAACGAATCAGCAAGTGGCACTTCTTGATTTCACACCCACCAATTAATTTCCCCTACTTTACTCTACTCTACTTACTCTACTCCCATTCTTTCCTTTTAAATACGCACCAATTTCAATTTCAAGTCCAAGTCCAAATCCAAAGTCCACGTCCACAAGAGATAACCGCCTTGTCCGCCTCGAGCCTTATTGCGATTAGCTTAGCTTCTCTGACTTGACTTGTCTTTATCCAACCAACTACTTCTACTTCCTTACCAAACACCTGCCTCACGTAACAAACAAAACATCACACGACTACTTTCTTCTATTCCTTACGACTTACTACTGACTACTACCTCTTCTTCTTCTTTTTCTTCTTCTTCTTCTTCTTCAACCTCTGCTTCTGATACGAATTTCTCTTTCCATTGGTCCTTTGTCGCCAAAACAGCTTACTGCGGAAAGAGGGCACACCAAGACCTGACTTCCCGCCAGCACTAAAGCCTACGTCGTTTTCCAAGTACGTCCCTCTCACCAAAGATCAAACCTTCCCACCCCCCAACCAACCATTCCCACCATCACCACATACATATACCGCTACATCTCCACCTACATTCTCACAAACTGCGCACTATATACCCTTATCTTGCTTGCTTCCTCTTTTCACCGAAGCCAAGCTTGCTGACGTGTACCCCGGTCCAGCATGGCTGAAATCCGACGCAAGCTCGTCATCGTTGGCGATGGTGCCTGCGGAAAGACTTGTCTGCTCATGTAAGTGCCTCCTCTTCCACTCACTGTGCCCGTAATGCACGATGCCTCGGTGCTTCCGGATTGCTGACTCCGGGCTTGTTCACCAGTGTCTTCTCCAAGGGTACCTTTCCAGAGGTCAGCAGTTCTACTACCCCTCCTATGCCTCACGCGTGCTTCTACACTCGCTGCCACCCACTGAGCACCTTCACACGTCGAACCTATCGAATGCATCTGCCATGCTACAATATTGACATCTCTTGCCTCAGGTTTACGTGCCCACCGTCTTCGAGAACTATGTCGCCGATGTCGAGGTCGATGGAAAACATGTCGAGTTAGCTTTGTGGGATACGGCTGGCCAAGAAGATTACGACCGTCTCCGTCCCCTCTCGTACCCTGATTCTCATGTCATCCTCATATGCTTCGCCGTCGACTCTCCGGATTCCCTTGATAACGTGCAGGAGAAGGTATAATGCACCCTTCAATACAAACCGTGCTTGGACATCTGTGCCATGGCCAGTGAAGAGATCGGATTGCTGATACATGTGGTCCTACAGTGGATCTCCGAGGTCCTTCATTTCTGCCAAGGTCTTCCTATAATCCTAGTTGGCTGCAAGAAGGACCTGCGGTATGACCAGAAAACAATCGAGGAACTCCACAAGACATCTCAGAAGCCAGTCACCCCAGAGCAGGTAAGCTTTCCTCCGATTCCCAGGGAGCCCGCCCCTCAAGATATGTTACATCATGTGCTTTGGGCACGGTCTGTCACTTGTAGCCGCTATTCATTCCCTCTATATCGGTTCGTGACTGATACGTGTATTTATAGGGCGAGGAGGTGAAGAAGAAGATTGGTGCAAGGCATTACCTTGAATGCTCGGCAAAGACAAATGAGGGAGTGAGAGAAGTATTCGAGCACGCGACCCGCTCAGCATTGTTGTCGAAGAAAGGAAAGCATCATGGAGACGGCAAGAAATCAAAATGCCTGATCCTGTGAGCTACAGCAGAAGAGGAGCAGTCTGGATGTTGGGGGCGGCAGGTTGGGGAGAAGCGTGGATGGAAGAAGACGGGGTGGTCATGTTCAAACCCTGTTTTCTTACTAGAATGTGACATGCGCACGGTCTCGTTCACGAGGGGAGCTCAGGTCCGGGGCCTCTCGATGGCCGGATATTGAGTGCATGAGCTTTTTCACAATCATCTTTCCTTTGGATTCGGGGCGTCCCCTCGAGAACGAAACGAACCACTTGTTTCCCGCATACCGGCATTGTGATGAATTGTTTGAACAGCATGCTTTCTTGTGCTGGCTATGGAGGCTGTCTATGCGCGCGCGAATTGACGATACAAATACGGCGTGTCGTTTTTTTTCTTCTTTTTTTCTTCTACTACTTTATTCAGAGCATCTAATACAAATGATCCGCCCAATTCAACCACTCTTGGTTGCCTCTCTCTTCCACTGCTATGATGGCCATGCTTCCATTTAGATGGTATAGAATGGCATCTCTCTCTCTTTCTCTCTTTCTCTCTCTCTCCTCTTCTTCTCTCTCTCTCTCTCTCTTCTCTCTCTCTCTCTCTCTCCTCTTCTTCTGCCCCTCCATCCTCCTTCCCCTCCTTCTCTCTCCTTCCCCTCCTTCTCTCTCCTTCTCCTCCTTCTCTCTCCCCTTCTCCCTCTTCTCCCTCTCTCCCCCTTCCTTTCTTCTTGTGATTTCTTGGGAGAGGCTGGTTGGTTAGCTAGCTATATCAGTTTTTTAATTTTGTGGAAGGGGGTTTGTTTGGACTTTTTTTTTGGGGGGGGGGGGGGGGGGGGGGGGGGGGGGGGGGGGGGGGGGNNTTTTTGGGGGGGGGGGGGGGGGGTAAGGGGATGGTGAGGTAGGGTGCGAGAAGGGTGTGAGAAGGGAAGGGGAAGTGGAAAGGTAAAGTATATCATATAGATAGATAGATAACTATATAACCCGAGGATTCCTTTCTTTCTTTCCCAGAGTCTATTCTGTCCTCTCCTCTCTTCTCTTCTCTTCTCTTCTCTTCTATTCTATTCTATTCTCTTCTCTTCTCTTCTCTTCTCTCCTCTCCTCTCTTCTTCTCTTCTCTTCTCTCCTCTTCTCTTCTCTTCTCTTCTCTTTCCCCCCCCCCCCCTAAGGCGGGGGTTTTTTCTTTCTTTCATGCGGGTGGGTTCTTCTTGGCTGGGCATGTATGCATGCATCTCTTGTCTTCTCTTTTCTTGAAGGGGGGGATTGGATTGGATGGAGGGGGAATTTGAAGGGTTTACTGGGACTTGAGAGGAGGGGGGGTGGGTTGAGGGGTTTTAAAGGGGGGAGGCCCGGGGAGGGGATTGGATGGAGGGGGTGGATTGATTGGGGTTGGAGATGGGGTGGCATGGAGTGAGGGGGGTGATGTTAGTAAGATAAGTGAGATTCCACTGGGAATTCTTACTAGGAACATTGATACTAGGAATCTTTTTGAGGAATTGGGGCTCGTGGATTGGGGGATATGGGTGATGTAGGTAGGTAGGTAGGTATGATACGTTATATCGTTATATTGGGGAGGTTAGCTGATATATATATACAAGTAAGTGCATTAAGTAAGTAAGTGAGTCTGGTATCTTCGAAAATGAATAATCTTTCTTTCTTTAGAGGGCAAGGAAGAGGATGGGGGGGGTGGTTTGGCACCTGGGATTTGTTCAAGGGGAGAGGGTGGGGGGTGTTGTATGCTGTGGTGGAGTAGGGGGTGGGGGGATGTTTTAGGGGGTGGGGATGGGGGTGGTGTTGGGGAGGTGGGGTGGTGTTGTATGGGTATGGTATGAGATGATAAGAGGGAGGATGAGAGGGAGGATATCGAGGATGAGGATGTGAAGTTGGGCGGGAATGATTGGTGATGGGTGATGTATACCATATATCCCAAGGTCTGTCGCTCACGATTGTTTGTTTTTGCTTTTCTTACTCATCTCATACATCTACCGACGCCGGTTTTTTGTTCTTGGAGATCAGATCCAGGGAGGGGGGGTTTTGGTTACATTCGATTTATGGTGTTCTGATTAGTTCGATCACGATACCCGTGACAAAAGTCACGCTCCTCTTGGATGGAGTTGTGGTACTATATGCGATTGGAGTGGGTGGTATTGACCCAGATGATGATGATGATGGTGGTGGTGGTGGGACTCTATGAGCCCTTCTCATCTTCTTCACCAAAGGTATACAACCCGTGACCCTTTTCTCCTGCTGTCCAGGATCCAGCGGGTCGCATTGCTCTTTCCGCCCTACCCTTTCCCAACATCCAATCCACCAATCACAACCATCAACCCCTCAACCTCCTCCTCTGAATCTCCCTCTCAACCAACGCCCTCACATCCCGACTCGTCCCCTGCGTGAGCGGGTAATCCAGGATAAAATTCCTCGATTGCTGCTGCTGTAACTGCATGACACGCTGGGCGTATTCGGTCACGATGGTGCTGTCCACGGCGTCATGGTTCCAGGCGTTCTCGTCGGTGCCGTGCTCGGCGCAGAAAGCGCGGAGGCGGAGCATGCCCTGACCGGCGAGCCAGCGCTGGTTGCGGGCGTCGTCGTAGGGTTCTGGGTCGGTGGCTTGGATAGAGCTGGTGCTGGTGGGTTGGGTTGCGGGATCGTGTTCGGGTTCGGATTCGACGGTGGGGACTGTTGTGTTGTTTGTGCTTGTGTTTTCATCCGCTTCGGAGACTTCGGGTGCTGTTGTTGCATCATCGTCGTTGGGGAGATTGTCGCGGCCTGCGATCAGTTCGAGCGCACGCCGGCCCCGTTCGGCAATGAGTTCTTCTGGAATCCCAAGCTCCAGGGCTCTGGCACGAATGGCATCTGTTTCCGAGTCCATATTTTCCTCTGGAACGCGACCAGATCCAATCCAGGGGATGAAACGCCGGAAAAACCCCTGCAGGCCTCGTAGTTCTCGGGATTCGCTTGTGCTGCGCTGGTTGTCTTCTGGGGATTGGGGGTTGGGCGTGCCGTCTTCCTCGTCTTCTAGGGGGATGTCGAAGCCGCCGGGCGCCGCTTCGAAGGGAGAGTGGTATACGGTGGCTTCTGGACCACCGTGCGTTTGGGGGGCGGGATCGTAAGATGGAAGATTGTTGGGTGGGGGGAGGGGATCGGAGGATGATGTGGGCATGGTGGTGTATTCGCGGGGAATGAGATTGATGAGGGCAGGAATTCCTGAGAGGAGAACATGGCGGGCTTCATCTAGGGTGATGGGTTCTTTAGACAGCGGGCTCGTCTCTTTCGTTCTATCCTTCCCTTGATTTGTGGAAGCGACCTTATCAGCTGACTCGACGACTTCGACGAGGAAAGATATGGCTTCCGGTGTATTCCAGAGATCTTTGGCGTTGTGGACGTACATCTCGCATTCAAGCTTTTCTCGATCTGTTGACGTGGTCTTTCCCCATACAGAGCTCGGAATGCGATCGATGTTGAGTTCTTGGAAGAGGCGGGGGAATATCCAAGGGTATTTCTTGACGCAGATTCCAAGAGATGCTCGACACTTTTGAGCCTGTTTGAGCTTGAATTCGGCAAGAGCTGAAGAGATATCAAGATTTGGGCGGCTTTTCCAGAGATCGTCGGCATAGAATGAATTACTGCTTAGGTTAAGGAAATGCTCCGACTGCCCCCCACGGAGGGCTAGTTGGTCCAACATGAGACAGATGCGATATGGATCTCCTTCCGGGTCAAGGCTAAGCACCAGTTTGGCCCACTCGTAGGCCGTTCGCCAAGTGCCTCTCTGGCCTAGATTTTTAATGTAGCGCCACGCGGAGAGCCAGAATTCACGGTTCTCCGGACGCCTAAAGTCAAGGCGTGCTTTGCCTTCACCGAGGGCTGTTGTGAATGATGAGTGGACTGATCGTCCAAAACTGAACAATGCCCGCTCGAGCAGGTCGCCCGAGACCGAGTGGTCGCCTTGCTGCTTTGCGATTTCGGAGACCTGGAGTAGCGTGGAGATGTGGTACGCTACCCTCGGAATTAGTACAAGTTGACCTCGTAGCGCGAGAAGAAGGGCAGTCTTACGATTATACTGAAGCAACGCAATCATACGTTGTGGATCCATAGACTCTACACATGTTTCGAATTGTCTTTGCACGTCTTGATAAATCGTATTGTGCACAAAGCGAAACTCCGTAGTACCATCCTCGAAATTTTCGACCATTTCCATTCCGAGACCTCCACTCGTAGCTTTAGGCCACTCCTCTTTGCCCAGAATGAAAGGATTCCTTCGAAGTGCTAGACCTTTCAGACCTTGGCCACGCGAAACCGGACTGTGACGCCCAGCCAATGCACCACCGAGGTCTAAATTTTGAACCCTGCCTCGCCGTCTTGGAGGGCCTGCAGCGCCGGCGGCTTCATCCTCGTTCTCCAGCACCACATTGCCAAAAAGCCGCTTCATTTCGTTGAGCGCATTCAAATGCTTTGACTCGACCGCTAGCAACTTATACAATCGTAGATTAGCCTCATCGATCTTGGCCGCCAAGGGAATCTCTGCTCCATCCTTGGATGTCGTTGATAGAGATTTTAGAGCAAGATCAATCTCATCCAATTGTGGTTCGTTTGCCGCTTTTTGTGCACCTTTGGCCGAAAGATCAGCTTGCTCTGGTGCCTTACCCTTTTTCTTATTTTTCTTCTTCTTCGACTTGCTCTTCGATTTCGGCTTTTCTGATGCATCGACTCGAGTACTCTTCGTCAACGCTTCAGAACCATGTCCATCATCAGGACTTAAGACTTCAGAGTCGTTGGCTTCGTCTTCGTCTCCATCTTCGTTCAGCATGTCAAATGCGTTCAGAGTCTTCCTCGCCGGCGCCTCTCCTTCTGATTCATCATCTGGCACAGTGTTTTCGGTTATGGCATCCACCTGGTTTTGCTGTTCCTGTTCCCTCTGCAACTTACGGAGAGCTCTGGAGGACATTTCGATGGAATAGCCCTGATTTTACACACAAAGAAAAATATATCCCAAACTACGCAATCCAATATGACTGCCGTAGTACTACCGTCGGAGCAGAACTACCTCTAAATATGGAAGGCTGGCGAGTTGAGAGCGAAATTATACATTTAGTGGCAAAGAATGACCAACAAGTGTAAAGTAATTGAAAACGATGACTCAATGAGGCAAAGCCGTTATGACCCTATAGGGCTGAACTATCCACGCGACTAAATATACCCTAGCGTTTACCTCGGCCCCCTGTCGTTGTCACGAGATCTCAGCCAACCACAAAAGAGTATCGTATTACTCTACAGCGCTGAGCAGCATCTCAATGCCCATTCGATTTGACCGCTGACATGAATTGTCATTTCCCTTCGACCATCTTTTAGAGGAGCTCGTCGTCCTCAGCCTGCCCTCAGGCCCATCTCAATGCGTCGAGCGGCAGTGCAAGCCTTCCGCTCTGCTCGACGGAGCCCCCTTCGAAAAGTCCTCACTACAAGGACTTTCCCCAGGCTTCCAGGAAATCACATCATCGGACTACGCTCCGTCAATACTGTGATTAGAAGAGATGCTCCAACCCACATTATAAGATCGTCCATGTACTTTCGTACATTCTCAGTCGCTGCGCTGGTATCTGTGCTGGCGTCAGGCGTTTATTACTACCAGCAAGATCCAGAAGCCAGGGCACTGGTAAATGGAACAAGCGTTGTAAGTTCGGGCACAGGCTTTACACCATCTCAGATCTCAACATTGGCCTTAACGTCAAACCTCCCACCTACACAACCTCAGACGATACCTAGCGATCTCCTGGCAGAGCTAGGAGCCGAATTCAAGAAAAGGACACTGCTCGTTCAAGACAACGAATTCTACATCGATGAGTTAGCTCACGACGCTCCGTTGACCAAACAAGCGGAAAACGAAGGTCAAAATCGAATGGAGAAGATAACCCCAGAACAAGCTACGCAAAAGCTACGAAAAAACGAGCAGTCATATCTGGTTGGCCGGGGAAGAGGCGTTGTCCGTTACGATATGGTCCAGATACCGAGTAACAATCCCATTGAGGATGACCACGCCGAGAAGATTGTTGAGGTGCCCCAGTCAGTCACTCCTCCGCCGGCTGGTTCTGCAAGCAGCGACTGGATGTTCTGGGGTGTCTTCGACGGCCATGCTGGTTGGACCACATCAGCAAAACTTCGTCAAGTCCTCATTTCCTACGTTGCACGAGAACTCAACAGTACATACAAATCCGCCTTGGCCGACCCTTCTTTGACCGTGCCCACTCCACAGTCTATAGACACAGCGATCAAGCGTGGCTTTCTCGCCCTCGATGACGAAATAGTCCACGCTTCCGTGAACAAGATTACCACGAACACGAAGCAAAAAGCCGCCGCCGCAGAAATCCTGGCGCCTGCACTGTCTGGCGCTTGTGCACTCCTCTCATTCTACGATAGCTCCTCAAAGCTCTTTCGAGTGGCTTGTACAGGAGATTCACGTGCAGTGCTAGGCAGGAAGAACTCAGCAACGGGGAAATGGACTGCTACTGCGCTCAGTGAAGACCAGACCGGAGGCACTCCTTCTGAAATGACTCGCCTGCGAGCCGAGCATCCTGGCGAAGAGCACGTCGTTCACCGGGGCAGGATACTGGGGGGCTTGGAACCAAGTCGGGCATTTGGGGACGCCGGATACAAGTGGAGCAGGGAGGTCCAAATGCGCATGAAGAAGTTTTTCTTTGGAAAGACGCCGCCGCCGTTGTTGAAAACACCGCCGTATGTCACCGCTGAGCCCATCGTCACGACCACGAAGGTGGATCCTGGGCAGGGAGACTTTGTTGTTTTGGCTACGGATGGATTATGGGAGATGCTGACGAACGAGGAGGTTGTAGGGTTGGTTGGGCAATGGCTCGAAAACCAGTCGTCGGACAGCGGGAGTAGCGCTACGTCTTGGGCAAAATCATTCTTCAGCAGTCAAAGCAAGAAGTTGCCAGTTGAGAAGCCCGTGATGGCAGCTACGGAGGGCGGCGAAGGCCAAAGGGCTCCTCTGCGGCAGACGCAATGGGATGTGAAGACTACAGACGAGAGGTTCGTGGTCGAGGATAAGAACGTGGCGACGCATTTGGTGCGGAATGCCTTGGGTGGAAGGGATAGAGATATGGTGTGCGGGCTCTTGACGCTGGTCAGTCCGTACGCGCGACGATACAGGTAACCCTTGTCCTCTCCACTCAAATTAGCCAAATGCTTCACACTAACTCGCCTCCCAGAGACGATCTCACCGTCGAAGTCATCTTCTTCGGCGAGGAAGGCGATAGCGGCGGAGACGTGCTTCTCAACACCGAAGCCAGCGCACCTGGCTTGGGCGTCAAAGCAAAATTATGATTTTCACGACTCGGGATTCGTTTCGTTGCATGTGAGCTGCATTTACATTTTACGGGGGGAAAAAGCTCCTTTGGTGGCGATGTTTGGTTTCGGCGAGCGTTTATATAAATACCCGGTGCTTGGCGGCATTTGTGGGAGGCGTACTTGTCCTTTTGCTTTAGACAAGTATGGGGATGGAATGCTAGCGATCGATACACGCCTTCTCCTTCCACCATTCGCGTTCTTGTCTTGGACGTTTCTCCAAAGCGGCTTACTCCTACCATTCGGTTCTCTATTCCAATCTATCAGGAGATCTATTAGAAGGAATCGCAGCAGTGGTCTACATACCCCCCAACATTCTTTCCTCTTTGGCAGAAAATTGCCATCTAAGCCCGAAAGAAACCCCCCCCCTGCATATCACCCATTTACCGAAAACCCGACGCAGATACAAACGTGCGGCTTCGGGCCGCAAGGGACGAGATCGGACGCGATAAGTAAAAGAGCCAATGAGAAGCAGGACCGAGGATACGTCAGGGTCTGCTGTCGCCTGTTGGTTGAATCGATCTATGAAAGGTGTGAATTATTTTTGAAAATCTCAAAAAGCATTCTCAGACCTATCTATCGTTTTTACATGGTAAGGGCTGAGGGTGAACTCCAGTCCCAATTACTTATAGGCCAGATATTGTTCTTGAAATATTCGGCGACTTCAATCGAAACTGAGAGCGTACTTTAGACGGTGGAATCCATGTCGAGTTCCAGACTTTTCATAACGCACGCACTGAAATATGGAAAGCCCAAAGATTGAATGAAGGACTCCCCGTCCAGTTCTCTCTACCGGCCAAACTTCTTCAGCTCCAAGTACCTCAATGGCGGGTACGCAACGCACGTGAAAGCTATGGCAAGCCACGCTCCAATGTCGCCCCCGTACCCGCCAATCTTGCTCCCTACAGGGCCTTGATACCACACCTGATCCATACCGACAATCGCTCCCGCCCACCCGATGAGGAAAGAAAGCAACGCCGCAATGCCAACCGGAAGTCTCTTTTTATCCTCCCAGGCCGACCAATCAAATGGCACGCCACGGAGCTTGTGGAATAGAATGTGCTCTTCGAAAACTATCGTCAACCACGGGCAGGCCCAGTAACTCATGAGCGGGAGAAAGTCTTCGAAAATATTGAACAAATGATCGCGGCCCGCTACCGCACAGACGAGTTCGATGACCATTAGGAAGAGACACCAGATCCAACGGGGGATGGCTTTGGGATAACGACCCAGGACTTGGCAACTCAACCCGGCGGCGTATGTGGCCGGTGCGTTATTTGCGATGCCGCCGAGGGCAAGAAGCACGGTGCAGAAACCGCCAAAAGCGCCGAGACCGTCGTAGCAGGCTAGGAGGAGCGCGCCGGATGAGGTGGCGTAAGCGTCAGTCCACCCCGGGGTTGTGGCGACGCCGGTGGCGATTGCAGCGCCAATCAGGTTTACGAAGATCAAAGAAATCCACAAGCCGGCCCAGGTCATGAAGAAGGTGAGACGTTTACTCGTGTTGGTAGGATAATAGACGTAGAAGTCGGCTCCGATAGTGCTCCAGCTGATACCGACGGAGAACTGAAGTGCGAAAAAAGAACAGCGATTAGCTGTGATTGTACCGGACGGGCCAACGGATTGCAACGAAGTATTAAAGTTGCGGCCGGCGGAACCGATAAGGACGAGTAGGGCAAATACTTGTGGTATCCAGGCGTATCTGTTACGATATGAGCTAAAGTACTACACTTCTTCTCATTAACACTGGGGCGGACCTTTCGTATGTGTGGAGAATGGCGATTCCGAAGGCAGCAACAAAGCCTATGCAAAGAGCGCTTATAGCACATCCGACGGAAATCGTCAGGCCTGCGCCGTTCACAGCTGAAAGCATTTGGCCCGCGATGATGGATGCGATAATGCCCCCTAAGACACATCAATATTGCCATTTTGAGGAGGGTAAGGTCAAAACCGGAACACGATCAAGCAAGAAGTAGCTCTCATGGTGTGCAGCGTTTGGTACACAGGAGGAGGTAAAGACCCGGACACTACTTACAGCCCACTTGAAGTATCACATTGAGCAGGCAGGCGATTTTGGACGGCCAATATCCCATAAAGTATCGACCAAGTATCTACCGAGCAAGGTACGTAACGATTAGCGAATTGTGTGACCAAATCATAGATCAAAGCCCGCGGCTCGTAGCCGGCAATATGCATAAGTCTACAACATACCATTGTTCGGTTTCCACTTTCGGCGCCGAATGTACCCGTGTATGCTGCTCCACAAGCGGAGAGAGCATTGGCGAAGAGGATTATACAGACACAATCGACCCATCCGAGGTTGAAGACCAATGGTCCGAGAAAAGCAACTGCGAGGTTATTGACCACGACGTTTATGCTGAACCACAGAGTGAACATCTGAAGATATCCCATTGCAGTCCCGTCATGCTTCTCTTCTGGACTAAAAGAAGGTGGAGTTAGCATCTCTCTCTCTCGAAGGACAAATCTTGCGTCGTGCAACTAGTCTTAAGATTGGCTTGCTTCCGTAAATCATCATGCAGCCCAAAAAGCAAGATGAATAGCGAGAAGCAGTTCGGAAATGTTGACCTACAGGACTCTTGAGATACCACGGGCCTCTAAATATTGACTGCAAGGTTAGTATTACCTGGCTAGGGGGAGAAAGATCAGGGGCAACATATAGAGCCTTGAAGCATATTTGGAAGGTGATAGGCCTTGAAATTTATTCAAGACACAAGATCTGACCCAATGGAGAGAAAATGCATTGCAAGCAGACGTACCCAGGCCAGCAAGACCTTCGACTTTGGCGTTCCATTTCGCAAGTCTGCCTGTGAGAATGACGGGAGTGGGGGCGACATCAGAGATTTGAGAACCCTCGGGGCTATTGCTGGAGAGGACGACATTGACGGAAGAGTCTTTGAGTTCGCCTCGCTTCTCGATGTCGTTTTCAGGTATCTGGTGTGCTGCAGGGTGATTGAGGGGATTCATGACGAAGGAGAGAAAGATGTATTATATATATATATATTCTTCGCAGCTCACGAGAAGTCAATTGAAGCGCAGACTTCAATGGCTGATGTGGTAGGTAGGTAGGTACCAAATATTGAAGATGTTCCGGACAGGTAGAGCAAATGTAATTGCGGATGGGTCCAGACAATTTCCATCATACTTTACTGCTAGTCAGTAGTCACTTGGGGAAGCTTGAAAGCTTGTAAAACGCAATTTAGTACAGTATTTGTATGGGGCCATGAGCAGGCGCTTTTATTACTAGCCAACGACCCCCATGTTGAAAATATCATAACAGCCATCGCACAGCACGTGGGGTAACGGATTAGATAGGAAGATTAGTATTCTTCCGACATACATAATTGCGTAATCAACTCACGGTCCTCGGGTTCATTTGGCGAAGGCATCCAAGGTAGCGTTCGAAGCTGCAGAAAATTCGAGCTACATTTTAAGGTACTTTGTACTTGCATCCTTCGATGCCGCTAAGGTTTTAGCGTTTTACCGTAAACATCCTTGTTTTCGTAGCAAATTACCATGGTCCTCGTTATCGAAATATTCGTTTGGTTATGGAACGGTCAATGAATCTAGTGAACGGGCCTCGCGGGTTCAAAATGACACCTGGGAGCCAAGAGGGCAAGAAAGGCAAAAGATTAGTAGAGGTGGTCAGGTAAAGTACCTTAGCGAAAGGCTATGGGGGCTTTGAACGATTATTACACGGAACTCTAACTCGGGACTGTTAGTATGCGGTTTCTTAGTAAATTACCCCAGCACGAGTATCACTAAAAACAGGGTTTAAAGTGCTACAGTTTTTTTTGCGAAACCGTGACAGAACGGTTTTTTGTTAATTTCGTCTTTTCAGAAAAGACTATTTCGGTAGTAACAAAATCTAATTAGTCATCCACTATTATTACTAGTAGTACCATCCTCAGAAGGGCCGTCATTCACAGGGCCATTCATCATTCACAGAGCCATTCATTATCATTAACAAGGCCATTCATCATTCACAGGGCCATTTATCATTGACAGGATTCATCATTCACAGTTAGGGAAAAGGTTAAGGCCCTTAACCACTAGGCCAGAAGGCCCCAAAAGAGCTCCGAGCCCCCACCGAAGTAGGAGTTCGTACCTAAATCACTGTATATCCGTGACAACAGGGCTATCATTCATAGGACTATCCTTCCTAAGCGGTATCAAATAGCTTTTTAGTAAATTACAGGTTTTCTAGAGGTTTATTACATAATTTCCGTGACTTAATAGAAAAACCGTTTCTCGAAAATCACGTAGTCTATAATAATTACGTTTCTTGTTACGTATATCTACAAGATACGACAATTTTTGCGTAACGTAATTAAAATAAAACCGTTACTTGACGAGAGCGTTTAGTTATCTACGTGTTTTTTGGTTTACCGTAATTACACCGTGCATTTACCGTTCCATCAATCCATATAATTTCCTTAAGGTACCTTACTTCGCGATATAGCTTGAGGTAGTAGCTAAAGTTTTGACGGTGCGTTGCCAAGAGGGTAATGAAACTCCTACTCACGCCATGGTACCTGTACCAGAAAGTCATTATTTCGTACTCTTGCCTCCTGCGCTTGAACAATTCAAGTTAGCTCTCCGCCAAAAAAAAAAGCAACTAGGCTCCAGATCGTTATTCGTTTTTGATGTGAAGGGATTATGGCCACGGGTCTCGACCGTTGGTCCGCTTTCGGTGCTGATCTGGGTGTCTATCACTGTCGCCGCTTACGCAGGTGTCGGCAGCAAGACGATGCGCTCGAGGTTGTTATGAACGTGCGCGCGCATGAGCTCCCACAACGTTCCTGGCGACAGCAATCCACGGAATACTTGTGCCGATGTCTTTTCTGCAGCCGACTCTCAATTCAACAAGCTATGGCTAAAGTCACTTCGAATCACATCTCTGAGATGCTAACAAGAGAGGGCACGCCCTCGGCGATTGTGCGAATTGATCGAAGCGGTGATCTACAGATTTAGGCCATTTTTGACCTCCTTGATAGCTTTGTACTACCTTCGTGGTTCCATGTTTTAAACATGTTCGACCCCTAGTCTAAGGTAAGATTTTGGTGCCACAAATTGCGTCAATCTATTTTCTTTCTTTTTTTAGGTAAAATAATCAATTTTAAAATTTTATAGTCATTCAAGATGAAGCCCTTCATAAATCGTACTGTGTATGTTGTATTTTATTGTCGACCAAGTCTAGGTGGAGCCCCTCCAAACGGGCCGGAGCCGCTCCCGCAGCAAGATTCTTGCCAAGACCTGCTCAATGACGGATAAATTGAGTACCTTACCTTACGGTACGGTATGGATATTATTACATTGAAGCCAACATGCCCTTTCATGATTCCATCTAGTCATGCGCGAAAACCCGACGCGTTGCAACCACACAGTCCCTTGCTTCAAAAGATCATGTAGTCCCTTCTTCATCAAATGACTGCCAACCATTAATTCTGACAAGGTCGTTTGCCTCATCATGGGCCCCTGGCTTTCCGCAGGAATTGTGCCTCTACTCATTACCGCTCTGTTTATGACCAAGTGGCTCTTTAGTCTTGTCGGAAGAGCAGCTGGGTTCTATCTCATAAGAAAGACGAAAGCACGCAGGAGAGCAATCCTAGCTGAGACCAAGAGGGAAGAGGAGGATCATCGGGAGACAGAACGTCTGTCAGCAACATCAGAAGATCCAGACTGGGTAGAGGTCGAGAATCACCCTGGTGGATCAGCAAACAATGGTGGGCAGGCACCAGAGGATTGGGAAGGAGTGATCGGCTTCCTTCACCCATTCTGCAATGCTGGAGGCGGAGGGGAACGGGTCCTTTGGGCAGCCATCAAAGCTACGCAGAAACGCTGGCCGAACGTCGTCTGCGCCGTTTACACTGGGGATATTGATGCAACAAAGTCTACAATCCTTGAGCGAGTAAAAAACCGCTTCAACATTCGCCTCCATCCTCCTACTGTCGTCTTCCTATACCTGCAAACTCGCTCCTGGGTTCTCAGCAATACCTGGCCTCATTTCACCCTCCTTGGTCAAAGCCTCGGCTCCCTCGTCATGGGCTACGACGCATTCTCTCTTGTCGTTCCTGACATCTTTATCGATACAATGGGCTACTCCTTCACGCTAGCACTGAGCAAATTTTTCTTCCCAAACATGCCGACAGGAGCATACGTACATTATCCTACAATTTCTACAGATATGCTCACTTCACTCGACGCCGAAATCGGCAAAGGAGTCAATGCGGGCACAGGAAAGGGGATGAAAGGCTTTGGCAAGCGAAAGTATTGGCAAGCTTATGCGCGTCTCTACAGCAGGTCTGGCAGTGATGTGGACGTTGTCATGACCAATTCTTCATGGACGCAAGCCCACATAAAATCATTATGGGGACCATATCGTACAAAGCGCCGAAAGGCTCATGCAGTCGAAGTGCTCTTCCCACCCGTCGCTGTGGAAGAAATAGAAGAATCCATTGAACTTGAAGGACCCAAAGCCATCACGAGGGGAAAAACACTGCTCTATGTTGCCCAGTTTCGGCCTGAGAAGAACCACGATCTCATTCTCCGCTCCTTCTCAAAGATGGTCCATTCGTCGACCAAACCAGGGGTTAATGGCGCGAAGCTGGTCCTCATTGGTTCCGTACGAGACAGCGATGACGCCAAGAGAGTCTATCAGTTTCGCTTACTCGCGCGCGAGCTGAAGATTGAGGACGACACTCAATTTATCTGCGATGCATCATGGCCAGAGGTCATCGACTGGCTGCGGAAAAGCTGGGTCGGAGTCAACGGAATGTGGAACGAACATTTTGGCATCGGCGTCGTGGAGTATCAAGCAGCGGGACTAATCTGCGTGGTCAACGATAGCGGAGGGCCGAAGGCTGATATCGTTGTTGACGTTGACGGGGGAGCCACCGGTAAAATTCATTATTTACTATCCAAACAAGCCAAATTTTTCTAATCCGTGCACAGGGTACCACGCGAGCACGGAATCCGAATACGCACATTCCTTCGCCGAAGCGCTCTCAATGTCGGAAGAAGCAACATCCGCCATGCGAAAGCGGGCTCGAGCCTCCAGTAAACGCTTCACGGAGGAGATGTTTGCTGCGAAATGGGTGGAGCAGCTGGGGAAATTGATAGACATACAGCGCTTGACATCCAAATAGACGAAGAAACAGATAAGATACCCTGCAGAAAACGTCCCATGCATCTTCCCTTGAATCATCATCATCATCATCAAGTCGTCGCGTGACCACGGCATCAGCATCATATCCAGCACCGTCCCTTCCCTTCCCCTCCTTAACAATCTGTCTCCAGATCATATAGTAAGTGAAACGGGAAACATGTAGGAGTGACTGTTGGCTCTCGTTCTCGCAAGATGATTGAACGCCATCATAGATCCTGCCTGACCATAGCAGCGCAAAACGAAACCGTACTGCAGAGTTCTTGCCGGATTTGTTTGGTATGATGATTTTTAGGAAAGAACTGGTATTCGAAAGCTCAGACCATCTTCGAAATGTCTTTTCCCGGAGACAACTGCGGCACCAGCGTGCTCGATCCACTGTTCACTTCCGATATTTCCAAGTCCGCATCATCGGACTTGGATCGTAGTCTGACACCACTCCAGCCCTTTGAGCCCAGCCGCCTCGCCATCGCGACTGCGTTCACGATCCCGTTCCAATTCAGCCATACCAGGAACAACACGACTGTGATGGGAACAGTTGAGACGAGAAACAGCCACCAGTCCGAAGTCACTGTGAATCCGCCGCCTTGCCCGTTGAAGAATGCCATGCCAAAGAAACTTGATACAGCCGTCGCGGGAAGGAATATCATGGTCAAAGCAGCAATGGTCTTCATTGCCGCGCTGTCGTTCTTCGTGGCTTGGGCAATTGACATGTTGGTTTCGCTGTCTTGCTGGGTGACCAAATTGAAGACCTGTTGAGGATCAACCCTTGAGTAGCATGATGGGAATGGTGCACTCTTGAAGATAAAACTCACGAGGTTCATCGCAGTGTCTTTCCGAGACTTGTAGCTCAGCAACCACCGTCTTCGAGCTTGGAGTGTTTGTGCTAGATAGCCAAGCGAGTCGTCTACTCGAGTGAATCCCTGCAAGGATGTGACATCCGACATCGATTTCAAACGGCCGTGTGCTTCGTGCATGCGTTCAATCACCATGGTACCCATTCCGGCGCTCGATAGCAATGCGTCCGCATCTTGTGAGATTAGATGGAGCTCGTTTGTCGGTGCTCTCAGAGCGGCTCGGTCTAGAGCTTTGTCGCCGGCGCCGTAAGCGTCGACGTCGTCTAGGGCGTCGTACAGTCGATGGCGGAGTTTGGTTATTATCTGTCTTGACTGGAGGAACGACTCTTGAGCGAGAATGTTATGGAAGTAGAACGGGTCGACTACTCGAGGAAACGGTAAGTCAGAGGCCGATGTACAGCTAAAGGCCTCTTCTAGTCTCTTCTTTGAAACAGCAACACCGGTGTCCGCTTCACCAGATACAACGATGTACGTTGTCACGGCGGTGGCTTTATGGAAGCTCATGTAAACAGAACATGGTAGTAGCTTGGTGTGGGCGTCCCATCGCGGGTGCTGGCAGATGTATTCTATGTCTCCGTCAGAATCTTGTAGACTATTTGGCGATATGGTATTTCACCTTGCCTACATAGCTGGCCTTCGGTGTTGAATTCATGATAAGTACCAGGAGCTGCGTACTCTGGTTCGCCAACTAGCAAAGGAACAAAGTGGGGAGACACTTCGAAAATGTTTAAAAGCTCACGCGCAAGATTCTTTTGCAGCGAGACTTGTGATGCAAATGTCGTGCCCTCTGCTGATTTGGATGTTAGGAATCTATGGGATTAGCACCATCAATGAAACCAATTCAAGTAGAATCATCGTCATACATGAATCGAGTCGCATTGGGCATGTTGTTGCCCCCACAGTCCTATCTAGTCAGCCCCTGAGCTTCGACGCTACAGCGGTCCGGCTTTTACTTTGAGATAGCTCCTCAACTCTTCGCAATGGACGTTGGATCTTTTGGAAACTTTGCCGTCCGCTCCCGCATCGATAATATCGCAAACTGTTCGGTCTGCAAAGTTTGCTTCATTGCTGAGAATACTCTGACAGTAGCCTAGATCGTGCGTTGGTGGGTACAAGGAAGCGAGCGTGCATGGGTAGATGCCTCTATCGAGGACAGCATTTTCAACATCTTTGTACTTGCTCGCAAGCCGTTGCTTTGTCGGTTTAACAATCTCAGCGGTGTTAGAATACATGGCTTAGAAGTTAGAAAGGCTAGTGATTGGAAGAAAATCAAAAGACAATGGCAAGATAGTGTGGCCGTGGGGAGCAAGAGTTGAGTGTTTCTATATTAGCCGGTGGGCTTTTCCCCACCATTACAAGCAGGGTGTGTTAGGAGAAAGAAGCCGTTGGATCCCGTGATTGGAGACGCCATGATATCGGTAGATTAAGATGATCTGGACCTCTGATAAGGATTTGTTGATTGTTCTAGATCTTCAGATAGCGGTCTAATCCATCCCGGGAGTGTGGTACCGCACGGGACGATCACTCTGGTTGGACCTTCCACGCCTGTGTAGCGGGAGTGTGAGCCACAGCATCCCGATCATTGCAAGGGCGTCTGCACTCATTTCTATGGTTGGTGATATACGGTCTGGAGGAATGTGCTCTCTTCCTACGGGCTTTTCCAAAACCCGGCCCCCTTCCGTTTTCTGGGGAGTTTCAGGGGGCAGCGCGGTCGTACTACCTGACGGATGCTCCTGGAGGGAGTCTAGTATGATCTATGCTCTAGCTCAATTCTCTGCCAGGAAAAAAAATTCGAACGTCCCCACGCTTCCGCTTACGTCTCATTGCTACTTTCTCCTCTTGCTTTGAGCATGATCCTTCCAGCCGGATCCTGGAAGCTGAGTTCCAAGACGGTCATATTTTCCGGTCGACCCTGTCCTCTCGGGAACTTCATGTCGTAGTTGAGTAGTATCCGGGATAGAATAACCTTCATCTCCGTTGAGGCAACAAATCTGCCCGGACATGCGTATCTGCCGTGACCAAAGTGGAGGTGGTCGCTGTCGGTGGTGGTGTATTGGTGCTGATCGTTAGCCGAGGCTTGGGTTTTCTTGTAGTAACGAAAGCCGTCGAAGGAGTTAGGAGGGGAGATCGGGGTTTGTAGATGGGAGGTTGTGGCTATGCAGATGTATGTGTCTTTTGGTAGGATTAAACCATCCGATAGAATGATGGGCTCTCGCACGACCCGCTTCAGTCCCACTAGAAGAATATGTGCTCAGTGTTTCTATCTTTCTGTTTCATACTCGAGTCACACTCACAAGCACTTGGAGGATTGAGGCGCTGAACCTCCTTCATGAAACTGTCCAGTCTCTGCATTTTCGCCGCCGTTCCTTTCTGCCAACCTCTGTCCTCCCTGAGGATATGCTCCAACTCTTCTCTTAATGGATCTACATATTCTGGTCGTGCGCAGATATCGTAAAGTGTGTCCTTGATCGCGCTCGTCACTGTATGCATTGATCCAATGATAGTGTAGACGTATCTCGTGGCAAGGTTTTCCGGCGGCGATTCCTTCTCATTCGCAAGGTCCATCATCCATTGGATCACGTCTGTTGGCTTTTCGTACGATTCGCCGATTGTGGCTTCTTTTTCCCGCCGCTCATTGATGACTGGAATGAGAAGTGAATGAATGCGATTCATACAATTCTGCATCCTCCATCGCGATGGCAGACAAATGCTGATGAAGCGATGCAGAGACGACGGGAAAAGTCTCATTACCACCACGGTGCGGAATATCTCCTCGACAATGAGTGTATTGAGAGACAGCCATTCCTCATTCCGACATAGAGGGAAACCTACGAAAATCCGAGCCGTAATACGAGATACGATGCGCAGGATCACATCGTTGAGGTCCACTGTCACCCATTGATCTGGGAAACGTATCTAAGTAGTTTGTTATCAATAGCAGAAAGGTTGGGGACGCACCTTTACATGTGGGGAAATCCTTATCCATGGCGGACTCCAATTCCTCTTCAATTACTCCCACAAATGAGCCCAGTCTAGGCATCAATTTTGTTTGGATAGCACGAGGACTTAAGTGACTTCCGAGTAGGATGTCAATGTGCGTATATTCGCCCATCAGATCCTGATATGAGAGGTTAGAAGACACGAAGGATAGTTCAGCTCATGTCTCTCGATCACTGGGGGACCTACACCGACAATAGCTTGGATTGGATTAAGCTTCGTGTCCGGAATATTGTGGAGCTCGTTGACGTATTTCTTCGGTAGCACTGTGATTATGGATTCGGGTCGTACAATGGTGAATGGGGAGTCTTTATACTGTATCACTACAGCGTTAGTGCTCTGGGAACAGCGGAAATCACCGGATTACTATATGACGTACTTTGGTGTATCCTTCATGGACGATGGACCATCCGCTCATGGCAAATCGACACTTCGTGATGAACAAGGGCTCAAACCACCACTGTCGGCCAACAATAGGCACGTCTGGCAGAGCTTTCCGTCTTGTGGCACCAGAAGCTTTAAGGAAAAAGGAAAGTACAACGAGAGTGACACAGATGTATGCGGACCAGACAGGATCTGAGAACAGATGGGATTCACCATGCTTTTCAGCAGGACGAGAAGGCTCCATCCCTTCTCAGCGATTAAGAGCGAGATGAATGGTTCAATGAAAGATCAGAAGCCGCTCTCTCTCACTTGGCAATAGACCTCCAGATTAGTAAGATCGCGTCACTGACAGAGTGAATGGTTTCCTCGTTGGTGAGTTGACACAGGTAAGTTTCGAGATTGAACTGCCTTATAAGCGAAGTTGTGCCAAGATATGTAAGCTGACACGTTCCGCTGGTGAAATCCTACCGAATTCAATTGGTCCTTGTGAGCTCCAACTCCGTCTCAATAAGTCGAATGGTATAACAGGGCCGTAAGTTAGATAATTCGCTACAGTACCTAGCTTGCAACCATCTGTCTTGCACTTGCGTCTTTGAAAACCCGGATTATCCCCGCAGATAAGCACTCAGGAAAATGTAATGACCCATTCTGAACAAGTCCACACATGAGACCTCTGGTAGTAGATCATCTAGAAAGTTGCTAGATCAGACAATGCAACCATTCCCACACCTACCAGAAGGTTTTATCTTCTACTTATTTTTCTATTAATCTTCCCAAGCGCTCCGATTAGCACTTCGTTAGATGGGCTCGTATTCAAGCATTATATAGCAAGGCTGGGAAGTGGACAGATATAGGTCATGAATAATGGAACGATCACAATGTGAAAGGAGGCCAGGAGGCTCCGGCGGTCCATGTGGGTTGTTTTTAAACCTCAGCCAACGCTAAGGGTAAATACGAACAAAACAGTTAGCTTTCTTTTCACCCGTAGATTAACTCTCTATATCTTTTATAAGAACGTACGAACTATTGAACCTACCATATTTAAAACTTTTTAATTAAGATAGACTAGAATAATATTCTTCGATATAGATATATATTTAAAAATTCTTTAATTACGTAGAAAGGTCAAATAGTTGGAATTCTCTATTTATATAGTAGGTAGGACTAACTAGCTGTATTATTACATGCGCTAAACTTTACATTGGCTGAGGTTCAAAAGCATCCTGGATAGATCCGGTGGGTCGATAGTCAGCCCTATATATACTCCTTCTTCACCACAATTCCCAACAGAAGACCATTATCATCAGCCTGGATATCGAGCCATGACAAAATCCACCCCCAAACCCAAAGCTCATCGCCTCAAAAGCACCACCTCCGAAAAGCTCGCCGTAAAAAATGCACCTGTGACACTTTCAAGTCTCCGAGAAGATCTGGATTTCTGGTATAGGATTCGTATCCTCCTCTACGATCTCAATAACGTTAAGGATCCTCTCTCCGAAAAGCGTCTCTCGTCAACCATGAACGAGCTTTATATCAGCGAACCATACTTTCGGGACGTTGAAGCTTCCAGAATCCGTACCGCACTGATTGATAAGGGCGACGTACCTGGCCTCTTTGGTAATGGTGCATCTCCTGAAGCTCAAGACATTACGATAGAACAAGCTCTTCACCACAAGTTGGAAAACTTCTTAGATAAGCGCAAAGCTAGTGGGGATTCTCGGCCGTGCGGACCACATGATATGGTCCCGATCTACGGCAGTATCTTTGGGATTACAAAGGAGGATCTAGGAGATGAGCGTTTCCTCGGACGCCTACGAAGATCAGGACTTGGAGATTCACATATAGAGAAGGCTGGAGTTGAGGCTGGCGCAGACGGGGCACGCATGGGGTCTAATAAGCAATCAAGAAGGGGCGGCAAGAAATGATCCACCAAAGGGAGATATCTATTTAACGAGCAGCTTTAACTTCCATTTAATATAAGTGAATTAACAAGACCCACCCCCTTTCCTCCGGGGGCCCTACTGAGAGGTTTATTCTTTCTCCTCAGTTTTTGGGGGGACGGCCTCTGAAATCCCCCTTTCCCTTCGGAGAGACTTACTCTTTTCTTTGATTCTCATGGGAGACTCCCTGAAACCCTCCGGGGGCTCCTATCGGAGGGACCCTTTTTCATTCTATATATTTCTCAGTTTGCGGTCAAATCTATACACGTAGTACTCTTTGAAAGCTCAATACTCGCTCTATAAATTTACGTCTTTACTTTATTGTTATATCGCATGTGGAAGAAAAGGATCAATTGATCTTGAGTACTCGGTAGTAGAGCAAGCTTTCCAGTTCAATCAACCAGATAGGGGTCGAAACAAATTCAGCGTGGTCACCTTCCGGCCGAATAAAGCACGCTCATCATTTATCATTACACTCACCCTAACGTTAAGTAAAGAAACAACTGCAATTTCATAGGCCTATACCTCGAAACCCTGCAATCGCCAATCGCCGGTCATAACATAATCAGTGCCATAATGCTGACTGCATATGTGGGGACCGTAGAATACCTCGATCGCCTCGGACAGATTTTCACTGCGCCATCATAGCGACCATATATGGTTGCTCCCGACATCATCCGTGTCGCCTAAATCGTCGAATATCCTATCGCTGCCCGAGCTATACCCCAATACAGCACTCGGGGAGTCGGGGTTTATTACACGTGCATTAGGGTCCGAGCACCAAATTGCTGAATACAGTGTCCTACATCTTTTCTACATCTTTTCAAGCCGAATAGAGTAAGGTGATTGTTCTTTTATTCTTGATCAGCGATAAAGCTGGCCGAAGGACGGTCCCGGCCGAGTCCCCGGCGCCTTTTTCACGGGGAAAAATCGGCAGGGATTTCTGATACCCACTGTCCACACTCGGGCTTTCGAAAGCAAGTCTAAAGTGGCTACTGCTACTGGCCAACATCAGACGGTGTAGATCTTGGTACACCTCTTTCACCTCTTTCACATCAGACTTCATGTCCGCGGCCCTTGCGAGTATCAAATCTATCAAAAGCGTGAGACTGCCGGAGATGATCCCGACTGCTTTTAGTAGTGTGGCTGAGAAGTGTCAGCGAGGCTTGGCGCTATCTTCCAGCTTTGAAAATCCAGCCTAATTCTCGATTTACAATGACAAACACATGTAGCACGGCCGGCCCACCTGATTCCCAAGTGTATATAAGATACTCTCTATTCAATGGAAGCAGTAACGTTTCCAACACTTACATGCGGCCTCAAATTACTCTGCCAGATACAGCTCATCCCCCGAGCTATTTCACCGGAGATCTGTCCTGGTCTTGTATCTTCACCTCCATGCTTACCGCGAAGCTTCGTGAATGATCTGTGTCTACGACTTGTAGGTCTGTTTCGCCTCAAGCTACTGCAATTAGACGGAAAATCGGGGACGCAAGGGATCCATCATTTTCCCCCTTTCAGCTTCTTGCGATATGGACCCGTTAAATGGTCCAACGAACTCACTGCAGGAGTTGCGGTCGCCCGACATTTCTCAGGTAGCCAACTCATCTGTGTCGTCGCCAGCAGACTCAGCACCAAACACTACCCAGGACACAGGCAAGTCTCCGCAGTGTGATGCGCATGTAATTTCCGTCTACCTGCCAGACTTGTTCTCGTCTATACTGGCTGTCAAGCCAACAGTAAACCCAAACTATCACGAAGTCAAAAGTAAGGCTGATTTATGGATCACAAGGTATGCGTGCCTGGATCATCCTCTTAGATGGACTCAAAACCCACCCAAGTGAGGTAAAATTTGACTGAATATCTAGACTTCTGCGTGAGAGTGACGAGTGGGCTGCCAGAAACTCCAAGGCGGACCTAGCTTACCTAGCCTCTTTGTTTGCACCATCCTGCGACGAGGATGCGCTGCGAATAATGGTAGATTGGAACTTTTGGGTTAGTTCAGGGTTCATCCATCGTATAAGCCAGTTCGAAAGCTGCTAACTTAAGGCTGAATAGGTGTTCCTTTTTGACGATCGTACGTGAACTGACTACGGCGACAAGAGCAGTAAATACATCGGCTTACTGACCATGTTGGTTTCGATGTAGAATTTGACGAGGGTCACCTTAGCAGAGACCCTACTGCAGCGCAAGAAGAGATTGAGAGGACTCTAGCTATAATGGAAGATACGCAGCCGCCCGTTCTGGCAGAGGAGGATACTATCAAATACGTGTTCCAGACTACGTGGGATCGGCTGAAGAAGGTACCTCGCAACGCTCGTTCTCTATCCCACCATGGACCACATGCTAATATGGACACAACAGAGATCATCTCAAGGTTTGCTCGAGCTGAAGCTTAACCTCGTTTTGAAATTGGATAACTGATCTGACGGCAGA
The DNA here is from genome assembly GCA_013423325.1 of Usnea hakonensis. Lineage (NCBI taxonomy): Eukaryota > Fungi > Ascomycota > Lecanoromycetes > Lecanorales > Parmeliaceae > Usnea > Usnea hakonensis. Next base: position 216,508 of record BLJB01000271.1, on the reverse strand, counting down.
CCTGCAACAACGGTTGAAGGACAGCCATCGAAATTATTTTGAGGGCCTACTTGAGCAGGTCAAAGTTATGCATGATCAACGAATGTTCACACGTGACGTGCTGGAATATATGAGAATGCGGAGGAGAACCATTGGTGTATACCCAGTACTTGTCCTCGCCCAGTACGATGGGATCCCTTTCTCCTGACCTTGCTCGCAAGCCTGACATGATGACGAATGGATGAGTTGACATGATGGTTCAGATATGTTCTCGACATTCACCTTCCGCAGGATATTGTCGACCACCCCTCCGTGCAGGAGTGCATATGTGTCTCGGCAGATCTTACAATCCTGTAATGAATATCTCAACATTTGCAATTGAGCCAAAAGCAATTATCTGACAGCATGACAGCGTCAATGACATCCTGTCGTATAAAAAGGATTTGGTAGGCACATAATGTGGGAATGGATTATTATGAACTAAGGCTTCCTCTAGGCACAAGGCGTCGACCACAACCTAATCACACTTCTAATGGAACAAGGGCTTTCTATACAATTGGCTGTGAACCGTATTGGCACTATGCTGGATGAATGCTACAAACGCTGGTACACTGCGCTGGCAAAGATGCCTGTCTTGGGAGAGGAGAAAGATCGGCAGGTGCTCAAGTTTGCCGATGCTTGTCGTGATGTGGCTCTGGGAAATCTGTACTGGAGGTAAGCCGATCATATTAAGGATTGTATTCACAAAGGAAAGCATTGAAGTGCTGACGCCACCGTGCATAGCTTCAAGACAGGTCGCTACTTGGGATCCGAAGGGGATCAAGTTCATAAGACAAGAAGGCTAAGTGTGATACAGAAGTCTTGTTCCCAAGGGTCCCAGAATGCATCATACTAAGCGAATTATTCTGGCGCTGTACGATGAGATACTATGACACTCGACAAGGACACGACATCATGACGTTACGACTTTTGCGGCTACAGAACGAGAAGAACATATGGAAAAGATTGAGAGTTAGAGACTAGATATATAAGCATTATGAACTAAAGTATATTGGAGTCGTCTGAATTCCTAGCTCGATTTTGCCGTCAACACTAGTTTACCCGCGCTGCCCCTAAAGCTTGAAGTAGAACTGAAATCTCGTATGTGGAATCTCGAATGACAGTGGCCGACCCTTATCAGCAGGCGAGCCTCTCACGAGCAGCAGTGGCATATACATCGCGTCTAAGGGGACATTGTGACCCTTCAAAGCGTTTGGTACCGGCTTGTTTGAAGTCCTTGACGAGACTTCTATGCCTCGAGGCAATATGAAAAGAATCTAGAACGTGTATCCACAAGGCCAGAACTGTGCGTCTTGAAGAGGGAATACTAGTATTGAGACAGCGAGACTTGTGTCTAAAGTAGCGTTCAAGACATATGAATCGTCCGCGAAATTACGCCAGCACAAGCTGAAGGTCTCTATCATCTCGTAATGACTGTGCTGACTGTTCGATTGCAGACCTCATGGCACAGCACGAACCCGAAGTAACAAAAATTCCAAAACAATATATTAGCCGACACCTGAGCCTTACCACCTCGAAGACTTGATGCCTCGTTGTATATCCAGCTTTTGTGGTAAGGTCATACTCCGTCACGGCAAGACTACCCTCTTTTTCTCTTTGATAGATCTGCCCACTGTCAGGAAATGGATTCGATACCATGTTAGGTGGCTTAAGGCAGCGATACTTCAGCGCTTCCTAAAAACTGAGCATCAGCATTTTGTCTCAGACGTAAGAATTTGGGCGCTACTGAAAGAGAGCCACCGAAGTGGCGATGCACGCTTACATCGGGGACCTTCTCCGGCACATAGAACACCAGATGATCAGTCATCACCTGCACGGAGATTTTGTCAGCCCCCAGTGGAAGGGTGACCTAAGATTCTCTCCACCCATGACATACGGACCTCAACGCGAATCTGGCGGCCAAATTTTTTCGCCAAGAATTCTTCCAGCTTTTGCTTACGAATATAACCCCCTAGTCCAGCGAACTCGAGAACTTGCTTCTTGTCCTTCATTTGGTCCGCCATGAATCCCTTGAAGTTATCAGATGACAGTCAATAGCACAGCGCCTGAAAGCTTGGCTTGACACTGCCTTGCAGGAGCCTCTCAGGCTTTTCAATCACTCATAGAAATTCTGCCTAGCCCTTGCATTAGTCCATTTTTAGGCTTAGGCTGATTGCACAGCACGAGAGCCTTGTCTTTCACCCCAACGAGGTGGAATCTTTTTTCATACAACATTGCTATGAAGCAGCAACGACTTTGCCCATCAAGCAAGAGCTCTATACGAACGGGATACGGGCTGCCCATAATTCTTGATTTCGACTGCAAACCCTTGGCGGCAGCAGGTATATCCTAACTAAATGTTAGACAAACCACAAAAACGCGTCAGACCTCGCTCAGCCGCTTTAGCTGATGAGGAAGAATTTGCTCGCACACGCAGAATGCCACAGTCTCATCGGCCCCTACAAGAGGCACGGAAATTATTGCGGCGGCACCTGGTTCGCACACACGAAGGGGTAGAATTCATCCCACAACCTTTGATCAAACGTTTTTGGCTCTCTGAGTGGCCGCTTCACGAATTTCTTGAAGACCTCGAACTTCAAGTGTCCTCGATATGTCATAGGATCACGACAACGTACCACCGCATCTTCACTGCTTTGGTATTTGTAGAATGGGATTCCGAGCACCGATTTCGCCAAGTCTTTCAAGAAGCGTTTCCGGCCAACGCGATTCCAGTCTGGACAGACGATTGGCTAATTTCCGATGGTGATTTCGGAAGGTCAAACTTCCTTGACTTATCTCCTGATGAAGTAAATTCCTTGAACAGTACTAGAAATCTTGTTTCAGTTTTAGTTCTGGGCATGAACAAGAGGAACGAGCCATACCCAGGGCACATCCAGCTTCCAATTACTACGAAGACCGAAATCGGCAAAGGAGCGTTTGGTAAAGTCTACAGAATCAAAATTGCAGCGGGCTGTCTACAAATGGAGAATGGTAATGGGGGACAAAGTCCGAACGAGGTCTGTCATACCAAGTGGAGTAACCCTGAATGTAATTTGTGGAACGCGCACTACTAATTTTTGTATAAAAATAAGGCTGAGCAAACCTTTGCTCTCAAGGAAATGATGGAAGCCTCCGAAAGCCGAGGGGAGCTTGATTTCCTACGAGAATACCGCGACAACAGTCGGAAGTCAAACTTCATTCTGGATCACTTGGCAATCATTGAGCGCAACGATCAAGCCAGTGTGATCTATCAGCTGGCCGCTGGCGACCTTCAAAAGCTATTAGAAGGCAAATTGGAGCAAGATGAAGAACAATTCCGTGACACTGTGATCCGCTATCAATGGCGCGAGCATGACGTAGAACAATTTCGTGATATTATGAGGAAATCATGCAACCTTGCGGACGGTCTCGATTTTTTACATACCCATATGCATTACTACTCCAATCTTGTTTGTCGACATGGTGATTTGAAGCCTAATAATTTTCTGATCTTTCCAACTGATTGGAGGATATCGGACATGGGGTTAGCAAGAGTCAAATCCACTTCAGATGAAGAGGAAGGCGTCAGAAAGACGACCAAAACAAGCGTTAAGGAGGGCTGCGGACCTTACGCTGCGCCTGAGATGAGCGGAGATGAGGGAACTCTGATCGGTAGGGAAACGGATGTGTGGTCCCTGGCAGCGATTATAATGGAGCTCATAATATGGGGATTTGGAGGCCCTGTAGCGTGGACAATTTTTGCTCGTCGCCGAATAGAAAGCTCCAAAGGCCTTTTCCATGACAATGGTGCTCTTAGCAAGGCTGTCGACGATGAACTTCGCTCATGGCCAGAAGTGCACCATAGGGAAATATCTGCTTACTTGGGCGGAAACGACAAGCGCGCTTCGAAACTCCTCAAGGATCTGGTAGAAGCGTTACGTGGAGCTTTCGAGATGGATGCATGCAAACGCTCCAAGGCCAAAGATCTCCTCAACAGCATGGAACGAGTGTTGAAGCACTTCGAATCTCCACTGGAAGTAGAGCACCAGGTTACAAAGTTAGAGACGCTTGATATAAGCACCAGCCTTTCCACCACAGCCTCCAGCGTGTTGCAGAGAAAATTCGAGCAACACGTGCAACACAGGATATTCAGCGACGGTTACTTCAAGCCCAAGGAACAAATCCGCGTTTCCAATGAGACGGAAAGCGCATTCCGGAAATGGCTGGGGCAATCGACACCATCAGCCCTCTGCCTATTCCAAGACGGTGTGACGGAATGGCGAGTCTCGACCATCACACACGAAGTGTACTATACAGCCCGTTTCCATGGATTTCATGTCGTCAAATTCCTGACCCTGGATCGTTATGCCCGGAACCCTACATCCTTGCAAGTCGGCCTGGACTTTGTCCACGTAGTCATTTGGCAACTGTTGCAGAACAAGGGCACCCAGGATTGCGGCCTGGATAGACTCGCCGTTGACGCTTCCACGCTACCCGATGAGGCCAACTTCGAGGCCGCAGTGACCGTCCTGGGCAATGTGATAAAGGCAGTGGGGCAAGATAGAAATTCCAAGTCCGTCATAGTCATCGTGGACGAGTTCTGGCAAGTGTGTCCGAGGATGGCCACGAATGCCACAAAAGAGCAGTGGAAAAGGCTGCTCGCGATGCTCGGGTGTGGCATTATCAGGGCGAATGGCCAAGTAAATGCTTTTTCTTCTTTGGTGGCTCCTCATTTTAGAGTGCTAATCAGAGCAAGCGGGTGGTCCAGCGATCTTCAAAACTTGGGCTTCAGCGGAGCGTGGTGCACACCTTCCTCGACAAAGTATGGTGTGCCGACTTTTCGGGGGGTTCTAAGTGAAGTATTCAAGAATGCCGTATAAATAGAGTTCTCTACATCTGTCATCTATGAATGAATGAATGAACTGGAAGCGAAAGATAGGCGAATCTTTCCACGTTGACTCTGCCCAATCTAAGAATTTCCAACAATAATGACGGAGGCAAACGGTCTTTCCAAGCAATTTACCTATTCCCATATCAACATCAAAGCAAATCCATGAAATTTGTGATCCTAAAGCGGTCGGATGTCTAGGACGTCACCACTGGATCACCTCCGTCCAAATGGCCTAACGGTACAAGATCATGTGGTCGTTCCTTTCTCATCTCAGCCAGCTCCGCCTCAGAGCTGACTTGATTGGCTACTAGAATACAGCGAGTCTTTTCTTTGCAATTTTTAATCGCTGACTTCAAATGCCGGAGTTTGACTTTGAAGGCTTCGCATGGGAGCTTGTCTTGGACCGCAAAATCACGCCTGGCAAATTTGATTGCTTGCTTGAAAGCTTTTCTTGATCAGCATGCTTGCATACACATGGCAACTGTGGGTGTTGGAGTACCGTTTCGAATCTCTCGACCGCTGAGATCATTCTTCTTGACATCCTCGTCGACAAAGAATTTCTCAATGACGGTTTCCTTGATGTAAGGCCCGCTCCCAAGTCGTCCGCTTGTGTTGATTTCTTCAAAGTATTGTAACCAGAGTTTCTTCTGGCTTTCGAAGCTGAACACGTCGAAGTGTATGGCGACGTCAATGCGAGAATTGATGGCGAGGTCAAGCTGACCTATCCGGTTTGTTGTCTATAGGCGAAGGGTGTCAATCAAGAGACGCCGAGATCTCCATGAGTTATAGAACTTTCCGACTTACCAGAAACAACAGTCCTGGGAATGATTCCATTGTCCGTAGAAAGACTAGGAACGGCTTTTAGTATCCGATGAATTGGGCTTCAGGGCTCAAGCACTTACCGGAGACCAAAGAGTTCCTCTTGGTATTGTCAGGCTGGCGCCAGGTCAAGAAGATGTCCGCCTCGTCGATCAAAAGGAGCGCATCCCATGCTTTTGCCAGATCAAACCAGTGTTGGAGCTTCACCTCTGCGTTCTCCAACGGCCCAATATCACATCCACTCAAGGAGAGAAGAGGCTGCCTCGTATAATTGGCTATGCAGTCTATGTTTGTTAGTGATGTTTGAGAGCAGGATTTTGGAAATGTGTGTTGGTCCACATACCAACTGTGAAAGTTTTGCCGACACCCGGTGGACCTACACAGGACCGTGATTAGTTATGAGGAGCATTGGGCACTGTACAGATGCTAATCTCATACCATCAAGCAAGAACACAGTGCCCTGGCCCTTTCCTCCAATTCGGTCGGCAGACAGATCGGGCGATAATCGGCGCGACTCCGCAGTACGACAATTTGCCTGTACTATCTTCTGCTTCTCTTCATCAAGGATGAGTCCAGGGAATGGATTCTTCACGTCCTGCTTGCACCATTCGATTTTGGATAGGGAGTCCACATCGTAAGTTTCTGGCAACTTCTGTCAGTTATGATCATATAAGGCTGTTATGGAAAGCTGCTTGAACAAAGTCTTCAATCTTTAGACATGTAATACTCACCCCACTGTTTGTCTCCAAGCGAAAACCCCCTTATGTTGTGGGGAAAAAGCAAGAAGTGGCGATCTTCGAGAAACCCAGATTCTTGCGTTTTCGAGTCTGTCGGGTCGAGGCCATTATATGTCGACCATAGCTGACCGCCACCGTTGTCTTCGGGCTGGATTATGTCGCGCGGTTTCAGTGGCTCATAGTCGATGGAATTCTGTTCCCTTCGTGGTCGTAGCTTTAGCCAGTCCCAGTCGAGGTCATCCTCGAGGACACTCCGCTTCGTTGAGCCGTGTTTGACGTACGACATCGGGTCGATTATGACACGGCCGTTGTACTAGACATTGCATCAGAAACTTCAGCCTTCGGGATGACAGTGGTGAATGGGCTCAAGAAATAGCAGACTGACTATTCTGGGTTCCGAGTCTCGTGTCAAGCCTTTGTGTTTCATGTACGCATGTGGCTGTTTGATGATGTCGAAGTAGTTTTTTCCTCTTGCAATGAGTTTCTCCCTCTGCTTGCAAGCTTCGTCCTTCGAGCCAGCGTACTTGCAAGGATACACAGGCAGGGTCTCGATCAAGCGACTGTCATCATATTCATCGATGGCGATCTGCGACATATGTCGCGCCAAACGACCTCCGACAAAATGTAGATTCCACACATGGACAATGAGCTGCTTGATTGGCGCTTTCGTGGTCTTCGAATCCCCTGGTTCGTGGTTGCGGTGTGCAAGAACAATAAAAGCAGCAAGCTCACCATTCACACGTGCAAAGACTTCTTCTCCCGGCTTGAAAAGTAGCCACAGGTGTTGAAATTCGGCTAGTCGTGAATTGGCGTGGTTCTTCAATTCAGGCTTGACCATCTCTGTGTATACGTCCTCAATCTGACCTAGGAGGATGTCGACCCGGCCAACTATCTCTAGAGGTTTGACATCCTCGGGGAATCGAATATCGGTAGGTTTCTTGTTCTCCACATTATGTCGTAGATCTTCGAGTTCTTCATGGTAATGCATCAGAATTTTCCACGGCCAGTGGACCAAGAATGAATCACCAGTAAGGATTTGGCCAGGGTCGTATCTGATGAGAGACTTCATTATGCATCGACAGATAGGATCATTGATGCGCAACGCCGGAAAGCTCTGTGTCTCAATGTTGAATTCCTTTTCGAAGTCGATATGCATATCATGTCGATCCCATTGATGCTTCTTCATTGATATTTTCTTTACTTTGACATCTTCCTGCCAATTGCCAACAACGTCTCTGATCATCTGGAACGGCGATTCTGTTCCCTTATCGTCATATTTGAGAGGATCCGACCACCCAGTATACTTTTTGTCGGAGTAGAAGCATCTTCTGTCTCCAGACTTCTCATTTGACACACGTACTCGGTAGAGGATGTCGGGCCAGCGGGGTTCAAGAGGTGCATCCTCAGAGACGGGCCTGCTGTGTCCTGATTCGGGACTTAAGAAATCCAATTCCTTCTTGTTCGTACAAGACGTCTCCGGTACCCTGAGTCGTTTATTTAAGATTGGCTGATCATGATGATGCCTCAATCGGTCTGATTCATATTCGGGGGTATCGTTATCAGTCACATAATCGCTGACCACATCGTCATGAGCTCGTTTGAGGCTACGTACGCTCCTTCTGGGAGTGGGAAGCGAATCTGATGGAGTATCTAGGGCTACCGATTGTGTCACCGGACTCTAATCATTGGCGGTGTTAGCAATCTCGCCCTTTGACTCCTTCCAATAAATGGGGTCAGAAAGGCTAGCGAGTTCACCTTTTGTTCAATGGATTCTGCATCAGGCGCAACACGTTCTTTAGCTTTAGTCATTCTCAAGATATTGGGACCGTTGTCGACCGGAAAAAAATGCAAGGGCTGACTTGAAGGGACTGTGATAGGTAGAAAAAGGATGGCCAAGTCACCACTGAGATGGCAAGCAAAAAGAGTTTTGCAAAATACGGTCAAACGTGGGCGAAAGACCTAAGGTATACAATACAATATTCACATAGCCTTCTTGCATAAGGCTTTGTGCACAAAATTGACCGGTCATTGAAGGGGGCAGTGCTTGTCTACTGAAAGCAAAGACACACCGCAGCAACAAAAAGAATTGCACAAAGTAGCCTGAAGTGGAAGTTCATGTGTGGTGACAATGATCTAAATTCGCCACATTGCCTTTCTGGGAGTGAGGCGTCATGGCGTAACTCGGCAGTGAAAGGTGGCGAGGTGAAGATATCAACCATCAACTACCCCATTGATCATACATCCTGTGATACTGGTAGTTGTTGGCTGGTGTATGATGGTTGCGGACAGTGAAAAAACCGGGTCACTGTGCATGGCATCTTTGTGGGCGTACCTGTAGGCTCCTAGGCTCCAAGGCCAAGCTGCGCATGTTTCCAAGACCAGGATCTAGGACCCACACTTGACCTGGCAATGGAGGACCCTTACTAGACGAAAGGAAGGGTGGCTGCAGGCAGTGAACATAGAACAGTAGTGACAGTGACAATATGGGACGACTTTTTGCCGGATGACGCCTTTCAAAATGGGAGTCCGCCTAGAACTTCGGAGCCTGTGTTTTACCGCAATAGGACCTCAGCTGTATCGAAGCAGGCGTTGGCACAATCAATGTGCGCGGTATCCTGCATGGCCAAGCATCCGATCATTACCCATTGACCAATGCACAATGCACAGCCCCGCCAGGTGACACAAGAAATTAAGAAACTGAACGCTAGCCAAACAGAGATAGCCTCCTTATGAAGCATGTAAGGCATCAAAAAATCATCCGCCTTCTTGCTCAGCCTTGACCAGTATCCTCCGAGCGGTGGATGTCAGAATTACCTGCTGACTGTTTAGTACGGCTCTTCGAGAAAGCTGACAGGGACTTTCTATACCATACTCGTTCTTCTCTTTTTTAGAAAATAGTAATTGGCATACTGCATCAACCCTTTGCCGGAAAGCGAGTGAATGAGGTCAGTGACTCAAGTAAATGAAGTCAATTACGCAAGAGAAATACAAGGGCGCGACGCTCGGCAGCCTTGCGGATGTTCCATGGGCGCCATACTTCTCTGCCTTAATAGAAATGCACCGATGGTCAGCCTTCGCTGCGCACGTACGTCAGTATATGGTCAGAGTTGACAATAAGAGAGACGAACTCTGGTCCAAAGAACACGACAGCGATGCAGTCGAAGCGATCGACCTGAAAGGTAAGTAAAGCGCCTTATATGGCCGGCTATCACCAATACAGTGGCAATAGTTTTCCATTCGCCCGAAGGAAGCAGATTGTCACTCAAGAAAATCATACTCCCAGATGATACAAGCATTAGGGATATCTTCTCGAATTTGAAGCCAATAGCCGGCTCCTGCCGCATCCTGTAAGAGATTAAACTACGCTCCAGCCTTTCACATTGGCCTCTTCGTCCTACAACAACGGCTGAACGCTTACGCTGTGCCCATCAAGCTCGATCTCTGCGGAGAACTCCGTCAGCCCGTTCGGAATTAAAGAGGGAACCATGTTCGGGATACTACGACAGAACAAGGTCCCTGTAACATTTCTTGACATCATACTCGCTTTTGGCCAAAAGCCGGGAAACTGTGATGCTGGCATGGCACGATCAACTGTCCGGCATAGGTCAGAGTCGGATTTTGGTCAGTGGTTTTTCTTTTGGAGGCAAGGACAAAGCCAGAAGTTTCGCTGACGAGTAGAGAGATATACATTACCTCCTGACATATGTTGAGCTTGCGGAGGGTGCTAGGGAAAATGAGATTCGATATTGGACGACGCGGCAAATTGGTTTGTATCAATATTACTCACGCGAAAACGACTGTGGCTTTTGTATTTTGCTTCAACCTCAGAAGCAATCTGTAGTGCAAAGGAGCGTGGACTGCTTGGATACTGATCGTAAGGATCAGCCCAAGAGTTGCTTCAAGGCCTTTCTTGATGTGCATCTGATTGTTCTTTCCTCATATTTTCAAAATTGGCACTTGTATCTCACTGTGTTGAGCAACGATTTCGAAGACCTGGTCAGTGCTAATCTTCACACCAAGAGCGTTGACATGATTCCCCTGCCGTACACTTGCTCACATACAAATCGCAGGCGAAAATGGTGCTGACGATGAAGTGGGACGACTTAAGAGACTATGAAGATGGCCAAGAGCAGCTTCAGCGCCTGCACTACCTGCAAGACCGCTTATTCGTTGTGTCACCTCGACTCAGAGCGACGCTCGAAATCGTCAGGACTTTGGAAACCCTTGAAGACCTTGATACCTTACATAAGGGATGGGGCGGCTCGGAAAGTGCAGACTATCAACGACAGTTTTCCGATGAGCTGAAGGACTATAAGACAGTGATCAGCGGCGTTCTTGACAGTGCTAAATCACTTGAGCGACGAGTGAAAGGCATTCTAACAATGGTACGTTTGTTTGAGTGCCCTAGGTATGGGTCAGAACACCTTCCATAAACTAAGACATGATTCGGTTTCACAGCTCTCAGCTGCTCTCAATCTTCGACATCAAGCAACGGGGCTCGAAATCTCGGGAGGGGTATTGAAACTCACAAGTGAAACAGTCGACGATAGTGTCACCGTCCGAGTCATAACGTTCGTGACTCTGCTGTATATGCCAGCAACCTTTATTGCTGTAAGTTTCAATCCATTCCGTTTTGGTCAACATAAGTCGAAGCCCCTAACTATTGCTTTCTTATACATAGACCCTTCTTGGCACAAATCTATTCGTCTATTCCTCACCAGAATCGAATAATGGGTTCCAAGTCTCGCCTCAATTCTGGATATTCGTCGTTCTTGCTATCCCGCTCACGCTCGTCACCGTGGGATGCTGGTACTTCTACACTGGACGTAGGAAGGCACTGAAGTCCAAGAAACCAACAGGCGGCAAGATTCGGAAGACGAATACAAGGTGGTTAAAGACACTAGCAGGGAAGGGATTGATCGGCAAGAAGCGAGCAGTTAAGGGCATTCTATCTGGAGGCCGCGATTCCGACGGGCCTGTGACCGTATAGGCGCCCGAGACATGTCACGTTAACCACGTGCAGCGCCTAACAGCCCCGAGTAGCACGTCAAGAGTCTAGGTCACTACATTAGGTGGCGCAAAGAGGTTGATCATTGGGAGGGGGTCACGGGACTCGCTGCCGTCAAAATTGGTTTCAAATCTAGTGAAGCAGATGATTTTTGGGTGTGCAGGAAGCTTGAGAATCATTGGCAGAGAGTTTTGGGAAAGTGAGCTTTCTTTATCATCTAAGAACTAAGAATTTGTTTTTTGCGTGACTTTAGTGAGATTGAAAGCTCGTTGGCGCTTATTTTTGGAATTAAAAATTTAATAGTCAACTCTTTCGTCAATGTTGAGAATAGAAGGATCACATCATTAAGAAATTTCTTTCACTGTCTTGAGTAGAAGTCGAAGAATCGTCCGTGGCGGCATTGAACCCAGATCGAGGGGGCCTCATACATCAAATTGTTGTCAACGTTCGAGATTGAAAATTGATTAAGCGACCATAGGAAGGGTTTGGATGCTTCCTAAAGTAAACTGGTTTCCCGGACTGCTTACAGTATCATTGGTATACGGGAATGGACGACACTTTCTTGGTGTATTCAAAGACGACGTTCGATTCCATCATGCCTTGCCATCTTGTCCTGCAAATATGAGCTGCGACGCTCAGTGGCTGGATTGCATAGACAGAAGCACGATGTACGGCGCTGTATTGCATAAAGATCGTTCTCGATATCTCGCAGCAGTCGCTGACGTTGAACGCTTAACCTATCTGAGAATAGGTACGCTGGCACCGCGCCAGTGGTACCACCATCTCAAGCGCTACCAAACTTAACGCAGGCTACTTGTCCTTCCGCCAGTCCTGTCGGTTGTCTAAGCGTGTTCGGATAAATACAGGTAGAACTATGCTTATGTTATAGGGAGATAGGTAGTATATGGGGCCAGAGAGAATGCACCGGCCGCTGCCGTCACCGGTCTCTACGGCGTCGTTTGATTTGTTGAGTCGCTAGGAAACAACTACTATAGGACGAAAGCTACGAGATCTCTATGTATACGGGTGTTACTAGATGAAATATTGGAGAACGGGTTTTTCATACGACCTAGATGACGAAATTATCAATGAGAGCAGAGGAGACACTACGATGCAGATGTCATGAAGCCCCGCTTCAATAATGATTCAATAACGGTCAGCTCGGCCTGATTAGAAAGAAATCGCCGAGAGTGCAGGCATTGTAAGCTGATTATAAATGTCCCGAGGCGAAGGATCGAAAGCAGGACGCTAAAGTAGGGTAGCCGACTCTGAGGATACCTGTCTGCTTATACCATTGTGGAGTTCGCCGCTGAAAATCTAGAGGCCTCAGGGGAAAGGATAGATTGTTGCTTGTATAGATAGAGAGCTCGTGTACTCTACTTTTCAATATTTCTTCGTCAAACCCGTGGTCTTGAATTATCCTCATCACTATCCCACGCGTGGCACCATGTCAACCGAACTGAACTCATTCCATGGTATCAGTCTCCATGTCAGCGTCACTATCGCTCCTGAGCACATTGATGAGTTCCTCCCTCACTTCAAAGCCTGCTTCGATGCTGTGACTGCCGAGCCGGAATGTATCTTCTTCGAGGTCTTCCATGATGCGGAGCATCCTGGGCATTTTCATTGGGTGGAAGATTGGAACAAGGACGTAGAAGTAAGATATACATCTGAGTTGCTATTCCTCAATCGAATTGTGTTCTGGGTTGCAGAACGTCGCAGAAGTGGACATTTCTGCCGACCCTAGTAGTCCAACCTTTCTCACCACTCTATTCTGCGGCATGTACAGAAACGCTGACCCGAAAACTCGCCAGTGGCTCATGAAGGTAAAATTCCGCCAAAAAAGGCTCGATGGTCGTGGGATTGCAACTATGGCATTTTATAGGAGGAACACAAGAAAGCCATTGACTGATAGACATGCCTGTCGAGTAGGAGCAACTGACCAAGGACTATTATAAACCATATTTTGAAGCGACTGAGCCTATGTTCATCAAGCCGAGGGAGTATAAAATCTACAGCAGGATGCCTGCTGAATGGACGAAGACCAAGTTGGAGAATAAGTAGCCGAATGGAGACAACATTGGGCGGGCAGAGAATTTGCAAGGAAAGCCCAATCGGAGCAGGCTGAGTCGAGTAGCACATTCGGGATAGATATGGTTGGTCGAATATTTCAACATCAAGATAATTAAGCAGTACAGGTGGCTTTGACCCGATACCTTGCCTGACCTTGTAACCCATTTCACAATTTGAGGTTAAGAGCCTTTTAATTTGCTGGTCTCATCAAGGAGCATCTGAAATGTATCTAGGAAATTCGCCCAATCCTTCGGATTCTCGGAGGCCCATTGCCGTGTTCTCTGAATGCACGAAAGATCGTCTACCATGTGTTTAGCATTCGTCGTGCCATTGAGGACAACAACATTTTCTAAACTCAGCACTAGACAGTACATTGCTTCGTAGGGAGTCAGTCCTACTATATCAGCCACATGGCAAACTTCCGGACCATGAACAATCTTTGGATTGGCTGACAATGTCCAGAAAGACTGATAGATGATGGATCTTTCGGCGCAGAAACTGCGGATACTGATATCAAATTTTGTGCTGGGGTAGAAGCGATTTTGGACCATGGCCGGCTTAATCTTAGCACTATCGTAGAGCTGCTCGAGTATACCTAGCGTGACATTTGATATCCCCAAGTAACGAATCTTGTGAGGGACGTAAGTCTCGGCTGTCCGCCAGGCTTCGAGGGTCTGCGCCATTGTGGGCAACGGACTATGGAGCACTAAACAATCGAGGTATGTTGACTCTGAACTGGAACTTTCTGCTGAAGGGCGCATATTCTGCAGTGACGACTTGATGGAAGTGTGGACTTGTTCTGAGACGCTTGCGGCAGGATTGTATGGCATTTTGTTGGGATCCTGCCCGTTGATCGAAGTGAACTTGGTCTGGATGAAGAGATTGTCACGTGAGATCTTGTCCTCGCTCAATGCTCTGCGTATGCCCTCGCCGACAAGATCCTCTCTATAATGCTTCGGTTGGGCAGCAGTGTCAATGCCCCTGAAACCAGAGCATAGTGCTTGGTAGACTAGGTCCGCTGTCTTGTCCTTTTTCCACGCAGTACCGTAGAGAAATGCGGGAAATTGTTTACCATGTAGCAACAAATTGTCGAGCAGCGCTGAGGGCATGATGCTAATGTCAATTGGGGGAAGGGAACTCGTACAATTGAGAAGATGATAGAAGCATTGAACAAGCACCTGAATCAAGGTTGACAATCTATCGATGTAAATGAGCTGACCGTGTACGCATACTCTTCTACAGGCGCCCTATTGCGTATTGAAACTGAATTACACCTACTCCGTACTCGTATCTTTTGTCTCGGGAAAGCGTTTCAGTACGTACAAAGGCTTTCTTTACTCCCGCAGCAAAAAGGTCCGAGCGACCCCACTTGCTGATCTTCAACATGCTGCATACAACATAAAGTAGCTAACCCTCAACTCCGCTTTTCTACAGGCTTCAAAATGGCTTCGTAAGTAGGTCCGTTGTCAAAATTGATATTCCGCTGACAGATATCTATAGTAACATTCTCTTCCTCCCATTTCGAAGAACACACCCTGTCCCGCTGTCTACTTCAATTCGGCAGTATATCTCGACGAAATATGACCAGCACCCGGATATGTTTACGCGAGATATGGAGGCTATAGACAAATTGAGGGTGGACGCTGTGAATTCACTTGAGGCACATACCAGCGGCATTAGGAAGTTGACAGCTTATGCGGCCCAACTTGTCTGGATCGGGGGGAAGTTTCCTATTGATGTGAGTGAGGTCCAAAGAACAATGACCCGTGCAGGAATTGAAGGGAAATAGGCGAAGAAGTAAGATCTAATACGGGGCTATTTAGATTGGAGCCGACTTTACGTGGTACCCTGCGCTAGGTTTCAACACTCAGAGACCGAGTAGGTCACCAATACCAGTCCTATATACCAGGCTTGTGGCTAAATTTGTACAACAGCATCGCAGAATAACCTTCGCTTCGAGCTTGTGAATGTCTTATTCAACCTCGCCTCTCTGTATACCCAGCTCGCAGTGTCCCTAAACCGGAGCACAAGCGAAGGACTCAAGTCAGCATGCAATTACTTCTGTCAAGCCGCAGGGGTGATCTCCCATATCAAGACCGCAATCATACCAGACATGCGTTCCTCGCCCCCAGAAGACATGGATACCATGACACTGGAAAGTATCCAGCAGCTACTCCTTGCCCAGGCCCAGGAATGCTTCTGGTCCAAAGCCGTCAAAGACGGATTGAAAGATGGTCTGATTGCAAAGCTGGCAGCGAAGGTGTCCGATTTTTACGACCAAGCCGCAGAGTATGGGACGAAATCAGACATCATCAGCACCGAGTGGATACACCACATGACGGCGAAACATCATCACTTTGCAGCTGCGGCGCAATATAGGGCGTCACGAGACTGCCTAGACAAGCAGAACTACGGGGAAGAAGTTGCGCGCCTCAAAGACAGTTTGACGTGCGTCAACGAAGCACTGAAAGAATCGAAGTGGATTAATAAAATTGTACTCGGAGACCTCAATGGCTTGAAGTCTCGAGTATCGGAGGACCTAAAGAGAGCGGAGAAAGACAACGACATAATCTACTTAATGCCCGTGCCTCCCAAATCAGAGCTCAAGACCCTTGATCGTGCGGGCATGGCTACTCCAAGGGTACCACAAGAAGTCTCCGACCCGTCGTCCACCCTTGGCGAAGGCGGCCTTTACGGCCAGCCATTGTTTGCCAAATTGGTACCGTACGCCGTTCACATTGCCGCAAGTATATACGAGGAGCGCAAGAATCGACTTGTGAATATTTCCATTATTGATGAATTGGAAACCTTGACCAACCAGCTGAAAGACTTATTGCAATCGTTGAATCTTCCAGGATGTCTCCTAGCACTGGAAAAGCCTTTGGGACTACCGCCATCACTAACTGCACATGCAGAAGAGATCCGTCAGCAGGAGGGCCTTCATCGCCTTCGGCGATCAATGCACGAGACCAGCAAACTTAAAGCAAATGATACAACAATCTACCAAGAAGGAATTGATCTTCTGCGATCGGAGGCTGCTGAGGATGACCGTGCAAAACTCAAGCATGGAACAGACCGGTGGACTCGCCAACCTTCACAGCAAGCAGCCGAAAAGCTGTATGCCCAGGTTTCTGAGATTGATGGTTATCTCAAGTCTGCTGCGAGCACTGATGAGCTCGTGAAGAAGAAATTAAAGGAGTGTGAGACAGTCCTAACTGTTCTTTCCGGCAGCGATCGGGATATCGAGGAATATGTCCCCAGTAGTAGGCGAGCAGTAATGCCGCCCAATGTTCAAGATGCTGCGGGAGATCTGAGGAGCATGTTGAACGAGGTAAGCCGGCTCGAGAGCAGGCGAAGAAAACAAATCGAGAAGTTGCGTGACAAAGCCAAGCATGACGATATAAGTAAGTTTTCGCCAGAACTAGCAAGATTCTTCGTCTCACGAATGCAGATCAAGTCATCCTTGCAGAGACAGCTCGTCTTGAGCGGGAGTTTCCAATGCAAAAGATTGAACCTGCTCAGTTCGAAAATCTCTTCGAGGAGCGTCTAGAACGGTATGACGAAGATCAAAAGTCAATCGTCAAAGAAAAAGAAGAGCAAGATCAGATCGCATTGCAACTCAGGCAGACAAATGCAGCATTTGCGAACGCGAGAAAAGGCGACAACTCGACCAGGGAGCGGGAGCAGGCGTTGCAGAGACTCGAAAATGCGTACGCCAAGTACAAGGAGATCATCTCTAACATGAATACCGGCAGGAAATTCTACAACGATCTCGCAAAGATTGTAAATAGATTCCGAGACGATTGCAAGAATTACGCCTACCAAAGACGGGTCGAAGCAGGACAGCTCGAATCGGATCTTTCCAATGCCATGTCAACTCTCAACATTTCCCAAACCACTTCTCTTCAAGATCAGAAGCAGCGCGAATCGCTGCGGTCGCATTACAGCGCCAAAGCGCCTTCGTTGGAGCCATTAACGGCACCTACGCCCACCAGAGCTGCTGTGCAGCCTCCACCTGCTCCTGCTCCTGCTCCTGCACCAGGTGTGTGGAATCCGGAGCAGGGAATCAAATTTGCAGGTGTAACAACGCCGCAGCAGCCATCGGCGAATACTAACGTGCATAATCCTGCTCATCCAAATACGAGGGCGAGGGGTGGACAGTGGGACCCAAACCAGGGTTTACGATTTGGGTGATGGGCTGTAATTATCCATGTATAGACACCTCAACATAAGAACTGGTGAACCTGGAAAAGGTTTATTCTTCTAATGATATTAACCATATCAATCAACCTGTCTGGTGCTTTTTTCACCATATCCCTAAGAGTCCTCTATCATTCAGGATCACGCCTGTCTGTACATGACCTCTAATTCACAAAGCCACCTTGGTAGCCACACCAAGCAACCATTTGGCATCACTCCAAAACCCCGCTTTTTCAGGCGCAGCACTTACAATACTCGTACTCTCACTCCCACTCTCCCCTTCTTCATCATCATCCTTCATCTGCCTCTTCCGCAATCGCCTCTCCAAGTCAACAGCATCAAGCCCAGCCTTCCCAACACCCACCCCACCATCTTCTCCCCTCCCAGCACCCTCACCCTCCTCCCCTCCCCCATCCTCATCCTCATCCCCCTCCCCCTCCCCTCGAAAATCCATCCACCCAACAGCCCAATCCACCCATCCGCCCACCCTCCCCATAACAACCCTCCTCATCTCCCCCTCATCGATATCCTCCCCTTCCCCCCCCTCCTCCTCATCTTCCACATTCACAAAATCAGGTCTAATTTCTCCCCCAAGTTCCTCCTCTTCTCTCATGGGATCTCTTGCCCCTCCACCAAAACTACTTCTTCTCGACTGCGCTCTCGACCGCGCTCTCGACAGCCCCTGCACCCTCCCATTGGACCCTCTCTCCGCCGAAACTCCCAACCCACCATCACCACCATCATTCCCCCCCTCCTCCCCCACCAAACTAGTACTAGACCCCCTCTTCGCCAGCCACCCCTGCCCCTTCTCCTCCAACCTCGCAAGCGCAAGCGACGACGCCGTCCTCGTAACCCAATCATCTTCCGCATCATTATGATCGCGGCGAACAGGACGGCGTTTTTTGTTTTTCGGTGGGGGGTTGGTAGGGGCGTGGAGGAGGGCGGGGCTGGATGTGGATGTGGGGACGGGGGCGGAGCGGGCGGGGCGGAGGCGGGTTTGGGAGGAGGGGCGGGAGAGGAGGGAGGGGGTTGCGGGGATGGAGGTTGAGGGGTGGAGGTAGGAGGGGGAGGGGGGGAGGGGGGTGAGGGGGGTGAGGGTTGGGTGAGAGCGATTGGGGCGCTGGGAGGGGGCGTTAGTGAGGTTTGGGAGGGTGAAGGGGCAGGGGGGTTCAATTACATTCATGGTGTTTTGTAGGTGTGGAAAGCAGTATCTAATGTTAATGGTAGGTGTGTACGGAGTGTGGTAGGAGATGGGTTTATATGGATTTATGTTACGGCGCTAGTCAGACCATTAGGGTTTTAATGTTTACTTTTGAATTATTTTACTGTACTTTTGAGGCGAGGAATATGTAGAAATTGTATCCAAAAGACCCACCTTATCCAATCCTACATTATCTTACCTTTGTTCACTACGAAGCCCTCGAGTGTCGAAATAGCGGCCCATAGTCTTCAATTATCAAGTCAGCACGTCTGCTGATCTAAATGTTCTGGTCAAATGCCTACCGATTTTCTGCTTCAGGAAAGACCAAGCCTAGAAAATTAATCAGTTGGGTTTGTCGTCTATTAGAGCAGGGGAACGTACTTCTGGGACTATAAAATACTTCATCGGCGACTCTGATGTTTGGCCAAGTCAGCCTCTTCTCTTGACACAAGGAGAAGGTTCAAGATGATTACTTACTCCTCTGGATGTCGAGGTAAGCAATGCATAAACTTCCAACCCGGCTTAGCACCTCCTCTTTCCGCTAAAGCATTGGTGATTTGGAAGCCTTCAAAAGCCTTGATCTTTTTCTTCGCTTCTGCCTCTTGACCCTAAAGAGCATTAATCACCTAGTCCTGCAAAAAATGAGTTTGATTTACCATTGATACCCTGCGTGGATCTCGAAGTGAGTAATGTTTCATTCAACCACTGATTTAGGCACTCACCACGTGTCAGTCACCACGATATCTGCTTCTTTTATAGCTTCTTCCGGTACAGTTGTCTCTGTGAGCTTTCCCTGTATCCGTGCATCTTTTGCAGCCTCTAGTATTATGTTTCTCATTCTCTGTGGGATCTCATATCCTGTGGGCGTGGCGACAGATACGTTGACTCCAAGTTTGAGCGCTGCTATTGCGAGGTCGAATAAGACCTGTATCCGGTCAAAACTTTCAAAGCTCGCAATTATCTCTGAGCAAGCCATGACTGACATTGTTGGCATCACCAACCCATGCTATCTAATATAGAGTTCAGAGTCAGTATTCATTCTTTCGCCAAAATCTTGATTCACAACATGCATCTAGCTCTCGAGACGGATCTTACGGTTCGGAAAGCTTAATACGAAATGAAAAACTTCTCCGAGCACACGCACCTTTAGGCCTTCCAATCCAAGACCCGGCGTTGTCGATCTTTGTGGCGTTCGACTTGAACAGAAAGCCTCTTTAATCGTCAAACTAAACGCAGTTCAGAATGCAGATCCCCGAGGGTTCAGGATCATACTTACAAGTCTGCGATAGTTTGCATAGGGTGAAAATCCTCTGATAGAGCATTGATGACCGGGACCGAGGAAGTTTTTGAAATTTGGACGATATCGGAATGGGGCCCACATCTTACCACCCAGGCAGCAACCATAGAACTGATGACGGTAGAAGTGTCGTACAGTGACTCATTTACCTACACTGCAATTAGCTTCGATCGATTCAATTCTGTAAATGCGTCGTTGATGCAGGACGGTACCCCTAATTGTATATCCTCTTTCCCGAGACTTGCATGATAACAAGTCAATTTCAATCTTCAGTAAGAGGGGACAAGTACTTACAACATGGGATGACCTCCTAACGTAGCTACCGCGGCTTCAGTGCTTACACGAGTCCTTGTACTTCTTTTGTTGAAGGTCATAGCTACTGTCTTGCCGGTCAACGCTCCTAGCAATGATGTGGGAACGGATCCAGATTTGACCGCTTGCTTGTGACTCTCGGCATTGCGCACCAAGGTCGTGAGTTCAGCGGAGCTAAGGTCCTGGGACAGCATTAGCGGTCATCTTTCTACACACTGGTTCAGATTTTGTCACCGCAATGGAGAGCAGATGGCGAGGAGCGAAGGGAGAGGTCGGAGGAGAAGCTGGCGATGAGTACGCCCTTTGTTGAAGCTTCTCAAGAGAGCTTCGAATAAATCGGGGCCGCATTAGTGGAACTATGGCGAGCAGATCCTGATGACGGTAAAAGAAAGGCGAAAGGAAAGCGCCAGTCTGCAGAAACTCCTTTTTTTTATTTTTTTATTGTTATGAGGATTTATGAAATATCACATATATTCCTCTACAGTGAGATAGACGACAATTGCAAAGTTGGAGCATTTAGGAGAGATATTGGAAAACGAGGATTTTTGTGAGGAGAACAAAAAAAAGATCTTGGTTTCACGGGTAATTTACTCTTAGATGTACACTACGTACTTTACAATACTGGTATTTTTGAAATCTGGGGAAGCTCATCTCGTCATCAAGCTGCGGAGTGCGGAGTTAGCCGTCGAGCCGCCATGAAGTACTGGTACATCAAGCTCCACTGCTCTAAGCGCCACTTACTTACCTACTTTACATTGCTCATGATCGCAAGCTTTAACGTTGGGGCCACCGTTTTCGAATTGTAATCCTCCAGCCACCACCACAGCCCTTATCGATGATACTTTTGACACCATAATGTCCGACAATCCTGTCTCACCCCTCCTTGGCGAAGCAGGCGCCAAACACTCGGGATCTGAGAGACCCCCGTCCCAGAAGTCGAAAGCCTCAACAAGATCACATACAAACCAATCAAAGCCCTCAGAGGAATCAACCCCTCTTCTATCATCAGATACAGATCATCGTAATTATGGTAACGCACCAGCCCAGGACGAGTCTCCTTCAGCTGCTGCCTCGTCGTTAAGATCGTTACAAACTGGAAGAACGAGCACAGGGAAGTCTTCTAGAAGATGGCCAACGATCATTGCTTTGGCAATACTGGGCCCGGCGGTCATTGTTATACTTTGTTTGGGGTTTGCTGCCCCTGAGATTGTAGAAGAGTATGCGAGAGAGGCGATGGTCTTCGAGCCTACAGATCTGTCGATAGACTCTTTCACCTCAACCGGCGTTAGGGCAAGGATACGGGGTGATTTCACACTTGACGGGTCAAAGGTCCAAAAGAAGCCTGTAAGAGACTTAGGACGTGCCGGGACATGGATCGCAAAAGCTGTGGAGTCCAAGCGTTCGAAGGTCAAGGTATTCTTGCCGGAGTATGGGAATATTTTACTAGGCACTGCAGATATTCCCTCGATTGTCGTAGATATCAGAGACGGTCACACGACAGAGGTCGATTTTCTGAGCGACCTAACAGCTGGAGATTTGGATGGGATACGACGAATGGCCAATGATTGGTTAGAAGGAAGGATTGGGGATCTGAGCGTCAGAGGCGTCGCCGACGTTCCCCTAAAGTCTGGTATCTTCGGTCTGGGCACGCAGCATGTTGCAGAGACGATCGTGTTCAAGGGTGAGCACCCCGATAGCCTGATATCTCGGCCCAACAATGCTGAATCAGAGCTAATCATTGAGGGCTAGGGCACCAAATTCCCCTATTACCTCAATACAACATAACAAAGCTAAATTTCCACGAAATCAAGCTACCAGATGGTAACAGAGGCATGGCAGCAGATGTTTCGCTCGTGCTGTTAAATAAATATCCGGTCAAGTTCACTATACCTTCACTCGGATTTGATATCTTGGTCCAAGGGTGTTCCCCGGACCAACCTTACCTAAGACTTGCAGATGCAACAACCAAAGAGATCGAGGTATGGCCCAAGAGAGATGTCGAGGTCCAAGTTCAAGGGTTCCTCCAAAAGCTACCCGAAACTCTCCTTGCCACGTGCCCACAGACTCAGAAATCACCATTAGACGCTCTTCTCGGCGAGTACATCCGCGGAGACAAAACGACTATCTTCGTTCGCGGTTCAGATTCTCCACTAGGCAATACACCTGACTGGGTGACCGCGCTCATCCAGAGTGTTACGGTTCCCGTCCCCTTCCCAGGGAAGAGCTTCGAGAATCTCATTCGCAATTTTTCCTTGGCCGACGTTCACTTTGCTCTACCAGACCCATTCGCATCCCCCGACGAACCTGAAGCTTCGCCAAGAATCTCTGCAACTGTCAAAGCCCTTGTGGGTTTACCAGAAGAAATGAACTTCCCGATCGACGTTAGCCGTGTCCGCGCAGATGCCGACGTCTATTATCGAAAAAAGAAGCTCGGCCATCTCGACCTCAACGAATGGCAAAAGGCGAACACGACACGAATCGAGGCACACGGCGATATCAAACCGGGCTTAGCCGTCGAGTCCACGGTCAAGAACGCCCCATTGAAGATTACCGACGACGATGTTTTCAGAGATGTCGTGGAAGATTTGATTTTCGGCGGCAAGCCCGTGGTGCTAGGTGTCAAGGCTATTGTGGATGTAGAAACCGAGACGGCTCTTGGGAAATTTGTGGTGCGAGATATTCCGGCAGAGGGAAAGGTTTTTGTCAAGCGTTAGTCTTCCTGGTTTTAACGCATGTACGATAGCATTACGGCATTGGATGCTGATGGACTGTAAACTAGCAATATCAGGCGGAGACCTGAATGGATTTTCACCTCAGGTTGGCTCTTTACGCATACTGGAAACCACAAGGTCAACACTCTCCTTGGAAGCTCTAGTCAATATCACGAATCCTACCGATTATTTCGCAACCGTCCCGTATGTGAACATTAAACTGCTAAGTAATGGCACGGAAATTGGCTACGCGATTGCTCGAGACGTTTCCGTCGTACCTGGACCGAATCATAACATCCTTGTCGAAGCTATCTGGGATCCTTTGACCCCAAGCGGACAGAAGGGAGTAACTCAAGGAAAAGAGCTCCTCTCGCAGTACATATCTGGTAAGCAGCGCCAATCCGATCCTTGCTTCACTCCCGCATCTAGTCTCACAAGTAACCCGAACAGGCTTCAACACATCCATAACCCTCGCCACCTACACCGACACAATCCCTCACCTACCCAACCTCGGCAAAGCCCTCTCCTCCCTCGCCATCGACATGCCAACCCCAAAACTCCAACCGCCCAAAAACCCAAACAGAAACCCAGACGACAACGACGACCGCGACCCCAACGCCCCCAAATTCATCGACGACGCCACCTTCCACCTCATCACCTCCACCGCCACATTCACCCTGCTCTCCCCTCTCCCTCATTCCACAATCACAATCACGTACCTAAACGCCACCGCTTTGTACAACGGCACCGAAGCCGTGGGTGCCATCTTGTACGAATTGCCATTCGAAGTGCCGCCCGGCGCGAGCACGAGCCCCCGCTTGCCCGTAGACTGGGATCTAGGTAGCGTGGGTTATGAGGCGGTGAAGCAGGCGCTGGGGGGCAGGTTGAAGTTGGATGCGAGGGCGGATGTGGGGATTGGGGTCGGGTTGTGGGAGCAGAGGGTTTGGTTTGTGGGGAGGGGGGTTGGGGCGGGGGTGAGGTTGTGATTGTTTGGGAGCTTGGAGTGTGATGATGTATGGATGATTTGATTGGCGTCTGGGATGGGTAATTGGAAGGTAAAGGGGCGTTTTGGACAAGTGTATGAGAAACATGGGTACGTCGCAATGGATGAATGTGATTTATGATGTATTAATGAAGTTGCTTTTAAGCGTCTGCTGCACACAGTCGTCAATTGGGAATTTCACACAAACCCCGCCGGAAATATTCATCGCACAAACGTGTAGATACTCCCAGTGTCTATTTTTCATGGAATATTTTGAGATCAACGCCGACGCTAGATGCAGATGACATTGCATTAAACATGACGCGATACTAGCCACTTAACCAGGCGGCAGCGCGCTTGCATCTACCACATCACCAGCATCCTTTTCCACCTCATCTGCTCCGCCATCCAATGGTGACCGAGGCAAAGCCATCAGGCCAGTCCGCGCGGACTCCAAGATGCCAAAGGGCGAGATGAGCTTCATGAAAGCATCTATTCGAGGAGGTTTCGCGGAGCTGCACTGGATATCAATGGCGTTCATTGGGAGAGTGAAAAACCAGTGGGAACTTACATCTCAACAATACAGTTATTCGTACTTATATCCAAGACTTTTCCACCGAATTGATGTGTCAAATGGGTAATGGCATCCAAATGCTCATACTTATGTCTCAATGCCTGACTGGCCGCCAATCGATTAGGATGATAATCGGCATCTGGTTTTCTATCCTGTTCCTGTCCCTGCGCATCCGTCTCCCGCGCCGTTTCCTCCAGCCTTGAAGCGTCCGCCGCGGACATTTCCCTATGATGGGCCATCAAATCCTCGAAATACTCCGGTCCAAGGATCGATATCTTTGCGAGCAGCAATTCCCGCTGGACGAGTGGAGCGGCCGTGTAATCCAGCACTGCCCAGACGGGGACCAAATCCTCGAGTTGCCGACGGGCCTGTTCGACCACGCCATCTTGGCCGGACAGCACGATTGTCATGCGGGATAGATCTTCCACTTCGGTATTGCAGACGACTAGACTGTCGATATTGAACCCCCTCGCCGCCAAGATACCGGACACTCGAGAGAGGACACCAGGCTCATTTTGCACGAGGCAATTGAGTATGTGACGTTTTGGCGGCAGGGTGGAGGGTAGGGGCGTTTCGTAGAGGATTGAGGATACGGCAGCGGGGGCAGACCATGATGGGAGCGAGTCTTGGGTGGGGAGTGGGTTGATGCGGCGATGGAGAGCTTTGTAGGCTAAAGCGGAGGTAGAGGAAGAGTTGGGCTGGGTTCTCCGGGGGAACAGATGCTTCGAGGTTTGGCAGATGGGTTGAGCGAGGGTGGTGCGCGAGGGAATGACGGCGATGGTGCGGCGGGCGGCCATTGTGGCCTGATGTTTGCCAATTTTCTTTTATCACAAGATTTAAGTACAATACAAGATTCAAGTAATGGTCTCCTCACAATGCTATGCTACTTTATATAACAACCGAATGATGCTTGTGTTCGCCATAAGCGACGGATTTCAAAAACAATGACATGGGGTGCAGGGCGCTAAGCCTTACCAGGCGAATTTAATGCCTTCAATGAGAGCTCATCATCAGGAAAGTTGACATCTCTCTTTGAGCACATCACCAGGCCAGCCAGTGAACAAGGTATGATAGAATGGGTTCTGTGTAATTGCACGTACTGAAAGACCAGATGCTCCCACGAACCGCCATCCTCGCCTCCAAGGCACCGTCCATAATCGCCAGCCGCGGCTTTCGAACCTCTGCAGCGCGCCTCTCAAGTCCCTACCATTATCCTGAAGGTCCTCGAAGCAACCTACCTTTCAACCCACTGACCAAGTACTTTGCGTTAAGATACTGGGGAACGATGGGTACATTATTGCAGTAGATTTTTGAAGGTGACAGCGCTGATGGGAAGACAGCCTTTTTCTTTGGGCTTCCATTTGGCCTTGCGGGTAGGATCCAATTGTTAATCCAGGTTATGGTATGTGCTTACGGAATATGCAGTTTGGCAAACGAAAAAGAACAAATAATTTTTTCCTGCGGACGTCAAATCTGGATCGGATGAGTCTGGGTCGAGTTCAGATGTGAAGAGGACGAGCCGCTACGAAGAGGTTTACGGACGATGCATCTGCTGTAATTGCATGCATACTTCTGTGTATATCAATAGCAATAAAGAATTGCATACGTCAATCTGGCTACGCTTCCAATCTCTTGAGTGCACTTGTAGTCTTTGCACAATCTGTCTGTGTTCGAGAATGAATAGCCTCAACAATTTTCATGGCTTCAGTACTATGGTTTTCCCCAGTTGAGACGTGCTTGTCATTCGATTAATCCTGCCGCAGCACACAGCAGAATCGCAAAACTTTGCCGCTTATTATATGGTGTGGAGCAGCAGACTTTTCTAAACACCTGTCAATAGATGGTTGCGAACACAGAGATATTTTTCACTATTTCTTGGAAGCCCATGCTGGGTGCGCTTATGGCTGATGCCCACAATTATATCCTGTTCCCGTTACCAAAAGATTCGCATTTGTCATAGAGCGCAACTTCTTCACGCATTGCATCATCAAATCAGACCAAAAAGTCGTGTAGGAGCATCTTGACGTGTAGGGGCATCTGATTGAATGTTATTAGACTACTCATGCCACTTTAAGATTGGGTCGCAGAAAATGGATATTTTTGTCCCCGATTTTTTCCGGTCATCTACTAGGTGCAAGGCACTTCTCGATACGAAAGTCAATATTGTCCAGATTGACCAAGGGCCCAATTAGGTCGTTGAGGACGTTGATGGCGCGCCTAAAGTTCGTACGTCTCATTCAAGGTACATTGAGCACTCTGCTTGGATCCAAACTTGTCACATCTGCACTTGGAGCCTTTCCCTCGAACAGCATCTCACTCATGACCAACCCTGTAGCTGGACCGTTCTGAATGCCCCACGAATCATGGCCCGCGGCCAGCCACAAAGCTTTTATACCCGTTGGTCCTACAAGAGGCCCAATGTCACGATTTCTGCCATGGACAATCGGCCGATAACAAGGTTGTTTGATCAAGGCCTTCCCGTCCCTTATTTCTTCCGATATGTTGCTGATATCGCTGTAAATTGTGTCACAGAGCCCTTGGTCAACCTGAACCAAGTCAGTGGTCTCGGGCAAGGGAATATCGACATCGCTAGGCCCACACGAGTAGATTGTTCCATCGGGCTGAGAATATATCTCTGGAGGTATTCGTTTTTGAGGAACCTTTGGTTGTAGCTCGGAAAAAAGTACATATGCCGAGGTAGGTTTTGCCGGACGAATCACAATGCTATGATTCCTGGACTCTCTGATGGAGCAGCTGGAAAAACAAACTTGGTCCACGGGCCGGTGGCGATGACAATATCCGTAGCTGGGAGCTCGTACGTTTCCGAGGTGCTTTTCAATTTGCAGGTCACCGATTCAGCCTTCCTGCCGTCACGCGAGTACTTTATCTTCTTCACCGAGCCAATGATGATCTTAACGCCTTTCTGTTCCGCCAAAGAAGCAATACTGGTTGTAAACAGGTATGGGTGCACCTGTCCGGTGTTTTCCGGATTTCCAAGTCCAGTGTACGACGAAATACTTTCAGGTACTATCCGATCTAATTCCTGGGGGAGATCAGTAAGCTTGGGCGCAGACGTAGCATGAGGGTGGAACTGGGATCCATCCTGCTCTGTCTTCACATGCCCAACAGCATCTCCCATGGCGTCCACATCAGCACAATTAACCCCCCGATAGCCCCAACGTCTTTCGCCGTCGTGCTCTTTTGCAAGTTGGGTGTGGAGATGATGACTGAGCGGCGCGATGCATTGTGGGTCTGCCCACGTAGCAACCAGACCTCTCGCCTTGCCTGAAGAGCAGCCAGCAAGCTGACTGGCTTCCAGTAGAGTCACTGCATGTGACCGGGTATCGTATGACGGATGGCGGGTGACATAGGAGGCGATGCAGGATCCTATAATGCCGCCCCCTTGACCACTGTTGCGATGCCTAATGATTTACCTATAATCACAATATGGCGGCCGTCGGACCTTGAGTCCATATCATTTCTTGGTTAGCAATTTTTATATACCGAGGATTCGTTTCCTTTGCTTGTAATTTCTGTAATCTCCACGGGGCTCCCAGACTTGTTCAGACATGACAAGACTAAGAGGGACAGTCTCATACTTATGTTGCAGAGAGGATGGAACCGACAGATTCAGGGCCATTGTCAGGGAACATTTATCGCCACTCCATTATGGACCTCAAGGATCACAGGACAGGAATCTTCCTTCGAACGAATCTTACTCGAGGTTGAACGAAGACAATGAAAGTTTTCCAATGCCAAATTTCACGACCAACCATGTACCGAATCAGGGTCAGCGTTCGATTCACAAAGTGGATACGGACTATGTGGCTGGAGATGAGCTAGCCTATCCTGCAGAAGTCTATAGGCCAAAGTGCATCGTTTGACTGAGAATATTGGGAGATTTATGGAATGTGCGGCTTACGCTACGGGTAGCCAATAGGATAATGTAGAGAGGCCAGCTGAGGCGAAAATAAGAGTGTAGTCAGATTACCAAGCCTGGCAAAATTATCTTAGCTTCTAGGCAGTAAGCAGTCAAGGACTTGTGAACAACGCATCAAGGGCTGTTGTTGCAAGGCAAACCAGTAATGCATATTGACCCTGCAGCCTTTCAGCTTGCATCGGTAATCGTGTCTGAGTTCGGCTTTGCCCAGCCTCCTGTAGTCGTATTCAGTACTTTGGAACTTCGGCGAGCTGCATTCATCCTTGGGCTATCTGGCAGGTGGCAAGGCTCGCTTTGCGTTTTAACTTGGTGCTCAGCGCGCTCTTGAGAGGATAGCAGTGCTGGTCATGATACCAATGATCTCGTGTATCAAATCCAAAGGCCTTAACTTTTGTCCGAAGTCTTCTTCCATAGTGAGGCGCAGCTTCCCAGTTTTACTTTCGCTTTTATTCGCTTTGCTGATAGGCGAAAAGCGCTACCATCGTAATGGTGTTCGAACAGTCTCACTCTCCCCACGCCACACCTGCCCGAGCCAGCACTTCAGATATAGCTACTTTCGAGGAAGTCAATAACGTGGCATCGTATTTCAGTGGCCAAACGTGGTCATTGGAGAAAGAGAATGTCTTGCTTGGCCCCTATCAATATCTATCCAATCAACCAGGAAAAGGCATAAGGGAACAACTTATAGCTGCATTCAATGCGTGGTTGAATGTTTCGGAAGAGAATCTAGCGATCATCTCGAAGGTAGTGGAGTTGCTGCACACAGCTTCGTTGCTGTACGTCCGATCATGGCTCCTAAAAACTGACTTAGCCCAGCTAATGAAGTCGCAACCTAGGGTCGATGATGTTGAAGATTCCTCAACGCTTCGAAGAGGGATACCAGTGGCACACAGTATCTTCGGCGTTGCGCAGACGGTCAACTCTGCGAACTATGTATACTTCCAGGCATTAGGGGAGACTATGAAACTCAATAATGAAGAGGTCACCCGTATCTATATGGAAGAGCTTATAAATTTGCATCGAGGCCAAGGCATGGATCTTTTCTGGCGAGACACGCTAAGATGCCCGACAGAAGACGAGTATCTCGAGATGGTAGGCAACAAAACCGGGGGGTTATTTCGACTTGCCGTGAGACTTATGCAAGCGAAAAGTGATAGTAATCAGTACGAAATCTTATTCTCTTCCAAATATCTTTTAATGACAGCTTTGCCTGACGAGACTTTTAGGAACTATATTCCTCTCGTCAACATTATCGGCGCGCTCTTTCAAATCCGCGACGACTACCTAAACCTCTCTAGTGACTACACCTCTAACAAGGGTTTCTGCGAAGACTTGACAGAAGGAAAGTTCTCGTACCCTGTCATTCATGCCGTCCGCACGGATCCGCAGAATCTGCAGTTGATCAACATACTGAGGCAGCAAACGGAGAGCGTTGAGGTCAAAAAGCATGCGGTAAAGTACATGCAAGATACAGGAAGTTTTGAGTATTGTAAGAAGACGATCAAGGAATTGAGGAGCAGGGCGATCTCGATGATTGATATGATGGATGAGGGTGTTGATGCGGGGAGGGGGGTGCGAGCCTTTGTGGAAAAGCTAGATTTGGTTTAAATGTAGGAGAGTGACGAGATGGCCGAAGTTTTACGCAGTTTCTAATCCCGAATGATCGTATCATACGGAGTAAAGTACTTTGTGCAATTGGTCCCGGCGTTGGATTGGCCCAATCATCTATCTACAAATCTACTTGGACCAATCAGATGGCCCGATGACTGATGAGAACACAGAGAATGATCGCCTAAACTTCGGCAAAGTCGAAAGTGGTGGGGCCACCATCCTACTGTTATATCGTCCGTCCGTTGAGGAATTAAATCTCATATACTCCGTAATCTGACAGACTTTGCCTTTGATCGGAACCCATTCTCTTTCGCTCTGGACACGTATTTATTATGGGGCTTCTCGGAGTTTCCGTTACTCCTGCTACTGTCGTGGGAGCACTGATTGCCTGCGTAAGTCAGACATCGCTCAACCTGATGAGCACTACATTGACTGGCGCAGTTTCTCGTGCTTCCAGCCACAACGATCATCTACAATCTATATTTCCACCCTTTGAGCAAATTTCCCAGTAATGGCATTTCCAGAAAAAGCCACATCCTCACTGATCATAACACAGGCCCGGCCTGGAGAGCTGCCTTCCACTTCCCAGATTGCTGGTCCATGTTGACCGGTAACGCACATGTTGACACCCAAAAGCTTCATAACCAATATGGGCCAGTTGTACGAATATCGCCAAATGCGCTGTCTTTCAATACTGCCCAGGCATGGAAAGGTAATCCTCGCAGAACCGTCAACTCGAGTCGCGCTGAACATCACCATGCAGATATTTACGGCAGCAGGGTAAGCAAAGAACAGCTAGAGAAAGATCCTATTATATTCGAGCGTGGCCCTGCAGCTAATGTCGTCGGTAATACTCACTCGCTGACGCCTTGAGCGATAGGAACTGATAAAAGATAGTTGCGAACAATGTCGATCATACCCGCATTCGCAAATTGCTCTCGCATGCGTTCTCTGAGTCAGCATTGCGAGAACAAGAGTCCATTATTACCGGCTATTTTGACTTGCTTGTCTCGCGCTTGAGAGAACAATGTCAGAATCCGAACATCGACAAGGTTGACATCATGTCATGGTACAATTTCACCACCTTTGATATTATTGGGTTCGTATCCCGCTACATTTGGGTTTATTTTCAGATAAGTATCCACAAGGTCAAGGAGCATACTCATAAAGGCCGTAGTGATCTTACCCTTGGAGAATCCTTTCGCGCACTCGAGAATGGCCAATACCACGCCTGGATAAGGTATAGTGCACTTGATCTACCTTAATTTTTGTTCACTAATTTCGAAGAAATATATTCGCCTCTGTCAAATTCCTGGGTATTATGCGATTCGCAGCAACCTACCCGATCATCAATCGAGTCTTTAAGCTTCTAATGTCCAATATTCCATCGATGGCTGACAAACGGAAAGCTCACTTTGCTTTCACCAAACAGAAAACGGAAAGTCGCTTGAATCACGATACGGATCGAAAAGACTTCACGACCTACGTAAGTTTTGTTAAATAATTGATCTTGTTTACTACTCATGTCTTCTGCTGTCTTTAGATCCAACGTTATAACGACGAGCGAGGCATGACTCGAGAGGAAATCATCAGCACCTCAGGTGTTCTTTTAGTTGCCGGCTCTGAAACCACGGCCACGCTGCTGAGTGGAGCGACTTACTATCTTCTCTCAAATCCGGTCGTACTCAAAAAGCTCCAAGCCGAAATCAGAGACGCTTTCCAGAGCGCAGACGATATCACTCCTCTTTCCGTCAGAAGCCCCGGCAAACTTCCATACCTGGAAGCTGTTCTCACAGAATCTCTCCGCATGTACCCACCCATCCCAGCATCATTACCGCGCATGACAGGGTCAAAGGGCGACATTATTGACGGACGTTTTGTGCCCACAAATGTAATTGCATCTATGACAGATCGCTTGATCCAATTCCCGTTAATTTGTAGGCAGACATCCGTCTGAGTGCATCAGTCGGCGACCTACCAGTCCAGCGCCAATTTCACCGACCCCAAGTCCTTCATTCCGGAGCGATGGCTACCAGAGGTACCTGAACGTTACCGTAACGATCGCAAAGATGCACTGCAGCCCTTTTCGGTAGGACCGCGAAATTGCATTGGTAAAAAGTAGGTTCTGAGACACTCCAGCAGTAATGGCGCTTAACGTGCTGAGGATCTTTGCCCATTTAGCCTTGCGTATTTTGAGATACGGTCAATCTTGACACGAATGATGTGGCATTTCGACATGGAGCTGTGTGAACAGAGTCGTGCCTGGACGCAGCAGAAAGCATATCTGATGTGGGACAAACCGCCGTTGTGGGTCAAGCTTCGCAACCGCACCTAAATGTGGTGGTTGATGCTCGCGCTTTCGTGAGAAACTTCCGTGCTGGGGATGTGTGGCCTGTCAGTCCTTTGTCCTGCTTGATCTCTGTTTGCAAATTTACGATGGCTAGCAAGGACATGTTGTTTGAGCTTCTCGTCCTTGTGACCAAGCTAGGCCACGTTCTATGCGTTCAGCATCTTGAATTTACCTTTCTCCGTCTTCGCCTGTCTTCAAAATAGATAATTGGCCCTGCTACGGTGGCAGCGCTCAGTCTGAAAAGAGTAGCCATGCATGGATGTAGACAAATTCCCGTGACACATGTGGCTCACCCGAACCAAGACTCGCAAGAAGCGTAAGAGGCCGTACGTGACCCTTAATAAATCGAGTCCCTCAGTCTGAAAGGTATACAGGAAAACCTTTATCTTCTTTATTAATATCAATCCCCTCTTTTATATAATATTCGGTCTTACGACGAAGACGCCTACCTTTTCCTACATATAAACCATAAGATAGTGTCATAGAACATTAATGATGTGATCATATAATACGGTAATGTGTACTAATGCATGTAGAAGAAAGAGTATCTACCGGGCCTCTGCAGCCAGATATGTGTGCTGCCAAGCCGCGCTAGGCCAAATATGGATGCCTGGGGAAGGAATTCGTAACAAGTGCCCACAAAAAGAAACCAGGCCATGCCCTCATGGCTAGTAGTAGCGACAGCGAGGTGATGGTAGTGCTGAGCCTGAGTATGCTGGGGGAAGACCTATGCATGTGTGTAAAGTGAGAAATCGCTGAAAACAAGTGCTTTTGGTGGCTCCTTCTCTGGCCGTAAATCTGGTAGCAAATGAATCCTCACGATCCGAATCCAATGAAAAGAAGGCGAATGGCGCATTGTCCGAGGTATTGCCGAAGTGAAACTGCCTTGATAGGGCTAAATTCCGCCAATGACAGCTGTTCTACCAATGCCTGGCCATTTCCATTGCTTTCCTGTTGCAGTGCAACATTTATCCTGACCCTGTAGCTTCCATGCCTTCCGAGTTTATAATCTAGACGGGCAGGGCGTTGGGTGCGAGAACCAAAGCATGCTCGTAGGCGAAAAGTAGTGCATTGTTGAGGCATGCAGCTGGGTCTCCAGAAGATGGTGTGGTGCACAGGCGTGGGATTGTAGACAGGGTACTCTTGCTGTCAGGCATGCTGTTGCCGTCCTCTCCGTGTTGCTCTCCGTGGTATCCTCAACAGTGGCCTGGTGCAGTAGCTGTGGCTCTTGCTTCTCCGCAGCGTTCTCCACATCTTCTTCCACAATTGCCTGCGGCAGTAGCTGTTTGTCCTCCTCTTTCTGGACCTCTTGCGGAGCACGCGGAGTGACTTGCAAAGCTGCTTGTAGAGTGGCTTGTATAGTGGCCAGCCGTTGATTGAATAGCTGGTCTGCCTGCTATTGAGGAATGGAGTGTGCACGCTTCTAAAGAATCTTCGCTTGTTGCCGGAACCATATGCTCCAATATTCGGTAGTGGAGTAGGATGGTTTGCCTTCTTCTAAGCACTTTTGGACCCTGATGTCATACTCCTAAGGGTAGCATTCTCGTGTTTAATTAAAACACCGTCTATCAAATCGATCCTTTCACCAGGTCTGTCGATATGCACAACTTTTACCAGACCCTGCAGGAGGCGTAATACACGAATGGTACCTGGCAGTCAAATAGTACTCGATGAATGCGAGTGCATGTGAGGGCCAGCTTGGAACGTTGCACCATTAGGATTTGGTGCAGGCTTTGAACGTAATTGGGTGGAATTCCACTGGATCTCTATCGCAATGACAGTAACCGTAGCAATGATGTGATCATGTAATATGGTATTTGTGTACTCCAAGGTCGAACAAGAAAAAATTAATTGGCGATCATCGACCCTTGTCTGCACGTGCTGGTCTTCCCCGTTTGTCTCCCCTGCGCCTGGTGTTTCGCCTCAAACTTCCGCCGCAGTCCCTATGCGTTTCCTAACTCGCGTTCGAGTAGCCATGTCTCCTTCCAGTACACCTTGTATTCATAGCCCTTTTCCCTTCATCTCTTGCCAACGATCCTTACGATCTCCCACTTCTCTTCATCCAGATGAACCTCCTTGATCCTGATGATACAAAGCTCTGCGTGGATGAAACCAAATCTAGATATTCCGTAGCTGGCACCTTGCCGTTTGCCGCAATTATAAGCTCTTCCCGTTCCTCTTTCGCCTAGTCCCTAGCGTTCCAACCGAGAAGCTCAACACCGTTCTCACTGAACCTCGTTGGTACTTGCACATGCGGCGGAAACAACAGACGACTTACTGGGTGACGGTCGACATCAGCGGATCAAAAAAAGGTGCTGCGTGGACGAAATTTAGGAATATAATATAATGAGTAAGATGTATGAAGAGAATATACAGTTTGGCAACAGGGTCGACCAAGTCCCGATCGATTAGCTTCTGAATAATGTGTATCGTCGACGTGAACCTTCCAAAAACCTTGGCTGCAGGAGAGTGCTTCACCTTCTGTTCGTGCTCGTAGAGCGGCGGTCGCTTTATTCCTGATCGGGTGTAGTATCCAGAATTACTAACTTAGCGTAGCCATCTTCTGCCTGCCGCTCTACTCTACACAGTACACTACTTACCTAGGTCTCGACTGAAGTTTGTACTGGTATATTCATAACTCGACAGATGTTATATGAAGGACCCCAACATTTAACTTCAAAAGTTTAGTAGTCTTTCAAATGTTTGACGTTGGGATGAGCATTTGCCCTCTCGTTTGAAGTGATGCGCAATCTTAAAAGTATCCATCGCTCCTTATTAACGAGCCCGCCAGGACTCAAAATCACTGCATCCGCTTGGGATGTTGCAAGTGATAGCGTGATATGCGCCTTTGGTCCCACCAAAAACAATGTGTTGTTGGAGCTCAAACGATGGAAGAAGTACGAAAAAGTGTTCGAGCCAATAGCAGCCTGGGATGCACAATGTCCGCTGCCGAATCTTGAGTGTGACGAGATTTTGGATTTGCACTACTTTCCTGATTCTTTCACAATATATCTAGTTCTTGCAGGTGGAGATATTGTAGTGATCCGCGAAGAGCCACAAGCTGGAGAAGACAAGATTGAAATTATTGGCTCTGTTGATGCAGGTATCTCCGCTGCTGCTTGGTCCCCTGATGAAGAGCTTCTTGCTATCACGACAAGAGCTTCCACTCTACTTTACATGACTAGAGACTTTGAGAATGTTATTGACATCTCGTTAACCTCTGATGATCTGAAAGCCTCAAATCATGTATCTGTTGGTTGGGGAAAGAAAGAAACTCAATTCAAAGGGAAAAAGGCCAGAGCCCTCCGGGATCCTACCGTACCTGAAACTGTTGATGAGGGTGTACTCGATGCAGACGATATAAAGGAGACGACGATCAGCTGGCGCGGAGATGGTGCTTACCTTGCAATCAACAGCATTGAATTGGACTCACGTCGAGTCATTCGCGTTTTCTCGAGAGAAGGTGTCCTCGACAGCGTCAGTGAGCCAGTTGATGGCTTGGTGGGCGCTTTAAGCTGGAGGCCTGTCGGAAATCTCTTAGCTGGTGTGCAGCGTCTCAATGACTCAGTCAGAGTAGTTTTCTTTGAAAGGAATGGTCTACGCCACGGACAATTCGACTTGCGGTTGGACCGTGGAGATGTGAGTACTTGGGCCTCTCGAGTCTCTCTAGGCTGGAATGTGGACTCCTCCGTCCTTGCTGTACTCTACAATGATAGGGCTCAGCTGTGGACCATGGGAAACTATCACTACTACTTGAAGCAAGAGATCTTCTTGTTCCCAAAAGAAACATGCACGGAACGAATCTCTTTGAAATGGCATCCAGAGAAAGCACTGCATCTCACTTTACATGGCCAAGGTGAGCATTCGATATTTACTGATCGCTCATTTGAGATATATTGAGCCAGGATCGTTAGGAAGCATCCAAAGAATCGCTTACGCCTCAGTTGTCACGACACATCCTACGTCGCCGCCAGATGATCACGGAATTGTTGCTGTTGTTGACGGAAGTAAGTCATAGATACTCTGCATGAATGCTTTGCTCATAATCTCCAGGATATCTGAAATTAACACCCATGCGACTGGCAAATGTTCCACCTCCTATGGCACTGCATGAGATAGAGATCAACAGTAACATTATTGATGTCGCAATTACGATCCGCGCATTTCCTCATACTACGGCTGTTATTTTGGTTTTACACCACCAAGGGTACAATGAATTCGAGTGGCCACTGTCATCAATGGTCCAGAACCCTCCGATCTGCAGGTTCACTTATTACTTCAGGGCGACAAGTATAGATGAGATCATGGGTCAAGACAGGCTGTATCTACAGGTTTCTTTCAGCGGCAACGCAAGTCTTATTTTCTCAAAAAGTGTGGACAGTTCTACACTTACTGCTATTGGAGAAAAGGGATCTCAGACGAGTCAATTTCAAATGCGTGATGCCAATGTCGAAGGCATGATCAGAGATTCATGGGTTTCGCAACCGAAGACATATATTGCAATAGACCACGATGGCACACCAATCAGCAAGGACATGGAAGACAGATTTCAAAGTTTCAATAACCATAATATAAATGGTATAGAACTGGCCCTCTTGCCTTTCTCCTCACAGAGAATTGATGCCGTGGTCTGCGGCTTCGAGGTCAAGCACGCTGTCGATCGCTTGGCCAAAGGTACTGAAACGAGGGCCAACAAAGATGTCATCTTTAGTATTGCTGAGAATGGCACTCTCTTTGCCAATGAGCGCCGCCTCGCCAAGAATTGTACTTCACTTCTTGTGACGCCCGCGCACCTGATCTTCACCACCAGTCAACATCTACTGAAATTTGTTCATCTCAGGTCAGACACTGAAGGCAAGTTCCCATGGATCCAATCGCTCGCTTCTGCCTAACAGTAATTGCAATAGGCCTCGAGATACCTCCTGATACACCCGAATCGGATGAACGATGCCGTAGCATCGAACGGGGCGCCAAACTTGTGACAGTCATGCCTTCGATCTTTGCCTTGGTCCTACAGATGCCAAGAGGTAATCTGGAAACCATATATCCCAGAGCGCTGGTACTTGCAGGGATTCGAGACAATATTAGCAAGAGAAAATATAAGAAAGCGTTCTTAGCATGCAGAAATCAAAGGGTAGATATGAACATATTGCACGACCATGCAATGCAGCAGTTCCTTTCGAATGTGGGAATATTCATTGATCAAGTGAAGAAGGTCGAGCATATTGATCTTTTCCTGTCGCAGCTGAAGGAAGAGAATGTGTCTGAAACCATGTACAGAGAGACTGTCCCTGGAGATTATATTTTACAAGACGCTTCAGATGTCGAGAGTAAAGACGCCAAAACCTCCAAGGTGAATCGAATTTGTAACGCATTCCTGGACGCTCTGAAGAATCGTACCTCCACCCATTTTCAAAATATCGTCACAGCTCATGTTTGTAAGGTACCCCCGGATCTTGATGCTGGTATGACTCAAATCGCTGGGTTGAGAAGTAAGAACTCGGACCTAGTAGACGCTGCGATAGAGCATATCTGTTTCCTAGCTGACGTCAATCGGCTTTACGACAATGCACTTGGACTTTACGACCTTGAGCTGGCGTTGCTAGTTGCACAGCAATCTCAGAAGGATCCTAAAGAATACCTTCCTTTTCTGCGAAATTTGCAGAATATGTCTGTACTGCGGAAAAACTTCTCCATCGATAATTATCTCGGCCGATTCAAGAAGGCTCTGAGGCATCTTTGCGATTTAAGTGCATTTGATGAGGTCAAGGAATACACCATAAAGCACGGCTTGTACCCAGAAGCTCTAGACTTCTACCGCTACCAAGAGGATCAGCTCAGGGCGATAATGCGCCTTTATGCCGATTTCCTTCAGCAGAATGGGAAGTTCAAAGAAGCTGGAGTAGCTTATGAGTACCTAAGCGAATATCTTTCCGCAAGCGAGGCTTTCCGTCAAGCCCATCTATGGAAAGAATCTCTCTCCTGCGCCACCCTCGCACCTCTGCCACAATCCCGGCTCCGGTCCCTCGCCCAGACACTCGCAGATTCCCTCT
Source organism: Usnea hakonensis (assembly GCA_013423325.1). Classification (NCBI taxonomy): domain Eukaryota; kingdom Fungi; phylum Ascomycota; class Lecanoromycetes; order Lecanorales; family Parmeliaceae; genus Usnea; species Usnea hakonensis. Next base: position 177,752 of record BLJB01000271.1, on the reverse strand, counting down.
CGGAATCCAAGGACTACTTCTCTGCTGCAACGATCCATCTCGACTATCTCGCCGACGTCGCCACCGCAGGCCGTATCTTTTGCAAAGGATACTTCTTCGCTGATGCCATCCGCATCGTCGGACTGCATCAACGACCCGACTTACTCGAATCAGTCATCGACAGCGGTTTGGGAGAAGGTATGGCCTCTATGACCGAGCTGCTAGCAGACTGCAAAAGCCAGCTCAGTGCACAGATACGCCGAATACGCGAACTGCGAATGAAGAAAGCTGAGGATCCCTTGGGGTTCTTTGAGGGCGATGGCAATAGCGGAGCTGATATTCCGGACAATGTCTCTCTTGCTACAACGGATGCGTCGACCATGGGAGGTACATTGCTAACGCGGTACACGGATCGGACCGGAACGGTGGGGACGAATGCTACGAGGCGGACGTCCAAGAATAGGCGGAGGGAGGAGAGGAAGAGAGCGAGAGGCAAGAAGGGGAGTGTGTATGAGGAGGAGTATTTGGTCAATAGCGTTGGAAGACTGATTGACAGGATCAATGCTGTCAATGAAGAGGTGGAGAGGTTGGTTGTTGGGTTGATGAGGAGAGGGATGAGGGAGCGAGCTGCGGCTGTGGAGAATGCTATGGTTGAGGTTGTGGAGTTGTGTAAGGGGTGTCTTGATGAAGTGTTTTCGAACAATGTTACGAATGCGGTTGAGCAGAAAGGGGTTGATGAAGAGGAACATAGGCCAAAAGGAGAAGGGGTGTTGTGGGATACTCTGGAAGGAGACAAAAAGAGAGAGGCACCATCCGTGAAGAACTTCGACCGACTACCACTTTTCGGTTGATGATATAGCAACATAGCGGGTATATGATCAATCATCAAGTATCCACAGCCTTTCCTTCATCATCAATCAGATGCTCCTGTACACTAATTGGTCCCTCTCCCACACTTGTCAATATAACCCTGCTAACGCCCGCTTCCAGCGCCTCCACAACTTGGGGACTCGCAGGCCCCGGACCATCGATGTTGGTGTTCATCTTGCCCCAGCCTTCTTTTGACTGGAGGATCGGCACGAAAGTCTCCAACACGGCGTGTTCATCAGCTTCTTGGTAATAAATGACGGCGTTTGGTCCCGCATCGAACGTATACGCCGCTATGGTTCGTCCGGCCTTCTCATTCGTTTCTTCGACAGCTTTTATAGCAGCTCTGCTGACGTCGTTGAGGTAGAAGATTGGCGGATCGGTGTCCAAGCAAGTGGCGTGAAAAGAATTACTCTCCCTCATCGTCACCCTTGCAAACGTCTCGAAATCCCTAGATTGTATCGCCTGTTCCATCTCCGCCATTCTTTTCGGCACCACTTCCTTCGTTCTCGTTTGAAAAAGACTCGACGTCTGCACCGTCGTCTGCATGCCCGTCGTACTGCTTACGCCCTTCTTTGCAGCGCTGACTACCAGGATGAGGGCCTTCATGTCTGGCCAGTGACTTTTTGGCGCGACGAGCCGAGCACGGCTGTCTGATCCGTCGTCTCGTGTGCCATGGTCCCATGCGACATAACCACCCAACAGACTCCTGCACGCCGAACCGCTGCCTTGGCGCGCTATGAGGGAGAGCTCGGTAGGCGATTGGGGGAGTTCGTACAAGTCGGCTATGGCACGCACTAGAGCTGCAAAGCCAGCAGCCGAAGATGCAAGCCCGGCGGCCGTGGGGAAGTTGTTGGCGCTCACCAATTTGAGAGGGCGGGTCGATAGTTTTGGTAAAGAAGGATCGGCGTCTTCGAGCTCTGATCGGAGAGCGCGCAGAGACTTTAGGCAGGCGAGAGAGCGTGGCGTGGAGAGAGATTGAGGAGCATTGTTCAAAAGTAGGGTGTCTGGGCCTGTAAAGGTAGAGGAGCAGGAAGCGGTGGTGTGGGTGCGGAGGTCGGATTGAGAGAGGGTGACTGAGAGGGAGGAATTGGTTGGGAGATTCAGGGAAGGGTCGCGTTTGCCCCAATACCTAGTAGGAATCTATCAGAGCTGCTCAACTGAAGGAGGTGGAGGGATGTCGGTACTTGATCACGGCGATGTTCACTGGAGCGGTGGTGCTCGCGCGGTAGATCTTCTGGTCGGCGTCCTGGTCACTCGCTAGGTAGACCCTACTATTGTGGAAGGGGGCCATTTGAGGAAATGGTTATTGTCTCACAAAGGCCATCAAAGGTCAGCCGTTCATTCTATATATTTGCATATTCCAATCGACATATCATTTCCTTCGAGCTGTTTGCTCATTGGTCCAATCCTCGGTGGCTAAACCTCGGTTTTGACCTCCGATGATCCTCTTCTTCTGCATGCTATACATGTGACAGACTCCTCACCTCTTCGCCATGGGAAACACCTCCTCAAGCACAGTTCAATCCCCTCCAAACGAACTCCCACCATCCGCATGCCCAGTCGATCCCTCCGCCCGCGCCGCATGGCTCGAAACCGCCGCCAAAGAAGAGCGCCCCCGACCACCCCCCCCTTCCTCCCCGTCCACCTCGCCATCTCCCACTCCTCAACTCCCGCCCTCCAACCCCCACCCCCTACCCTCCTCCCGCGTCATAAGCTCCATCCCGCGCGCCGAGCTCTCCCCAAACACCACAACACCAACGCCCTCATCAGCACCGTCCCACGACCCAAACGGCGTTTCCTCGAATTGGATCTACCCGTCCGAAAAAATGTTCTTCGAAGCCATGCGTCGCAAAAACCACTCCCCCGACGCCAAAGACATGGCGACCGTCGTGCCGATCCACAACGCCGTCAACGAGCGCGCGTGGGCCGAGATCAAGGGGTGGGAAAAGCGGTTCGCGCAAGCTCAGAACAGGACGTGCAATGGGCCCATGCTGCGGAGTTTTAGTGGGGATAGTGGGAAGGTGAGTCCGAGGGCGCGGTGGTTGGGGTTGTGGGGTTATGAGGGTCCGTTTGATCGGCATGATTGGGTGGTGGAGAGGTGTGAGGGGGTAGGGGTGGAGTATGTGATTGATTTTTATCGGGGGAGGGGTGGCGGGTTGGCTTTTTATTTGGATGTTAGGCCTAAGTTGAATAGTTGGGAGGGGTGGAGGATGAGGTTGGGGAGGTTCGTGGGAATGTAGAAGAGCGAGGAGCAGAGGGGGAAAGTGTATATATGGCTTTGCATAATTTGACAGAATGTATAAACGTGTCCGGCTTCATGTTTGCTAGGCTGCGCCAAAACGCCAGAAATGCTCCAGGGAGACAAGCCGCCATACATCAATTATCAGCATCCACCTCTTCATCCTAATACCACGGCCAGGACTATAATGACCAATACTACAGCAAGAATCACCAGCAAACAACACGCCTTGCTCCTCGCATTCTTTTGATACCGACTCGCGCTCCTCAGCTCTACATCCGCATGCCGTGTGTCCGTAGCCACATTCTCCACGTTCCCACTTATTGTATCAAGCTGCCCTCCCTGCTCGTGCACGATATGCGCCACGTCTCTGAACAGCTCATTCAGTTCTCCAACGCTTTGCTCGATATTTCGAATCTCCGACTCTCGCTCTACAATCAGCGAGTCCTGAAAATCCACTTCATCTTGCGAAGCCAGCCGTAGCTGATCCTGTTCTTGCAGTTGCGATTGCTGTTGTGATGGTCTGTCAGAGTATGGTTGATTTGAGGCGTCGGCTGAGTCGAGGGCTGTGCGAGCGGCGGAGGCTGATGCGCGCTCTTTTTCGAGGGCGAGACGTTGTATGGATTGGAACTCGGTGCCTGACGCTTGGAATTCCCGGGATAGTTTCTGCTGGGTGTATTTTTGGGACGCCTGTTTCCGATGACAGGATTAGCTATGACTCGAGAACCAGGGAGATCGAATCTGGTATCGTACATTCAAATCTTCCCACGTTGTTAATCTCTTCACGCCCTCCCCAACTTCCTTGAAGCCGTCTCTCGCCTCGTCTAGGAGATCATGCACTCTTTCTCTCACTCTTTCTGTGTCCCGCTTTGTGCCGAGTAGATTCAATTGCTGTGACAGGCGGCCGATCTTTGATGTTAGACTGAAGAGCTGTTCGGAAAGACTTTCGCTGAAGCGGCTGAATTCGGGGTCGTCTTGATATTCGGGGTCATCGCTACGGCGGTATGTAGGGGGCTTGATTGTCTGTCAGCACGAAACTAGGGAAGTACCTGGGAGGCCGTACCTGGCTCTCCAGAGCTGGTGACCGATCGAAAGACATGGTAAATAAGGTGGGATTGCTTCATGCGCAAGGGCTGAGGACTGAGTATTGGAGCCTTGGACCTGCCCGTTTGACGTCGCATGCTAGCTACTTTTGGCCTTAGCGCGGGTGGTCTAGCGCCAGGAGTGCACTCGGCATCTTTACCTTAGACGACTTCTCTGTATAGAAGATTTACAGTAAAGGAAATTGGAAAAGCTAGCAATATGCCATGGAGATGAAGGAGATTCAAATATTCAACTCACACCCAATGAGCCTGGAAATGCGAATAAGGCTAAATTCCATGCTTCAGGCATGCTTTGCTCCATCTCGAGTCATTGCCTGCTCCAGCTGAGACCCTCATCCGTGTGCACTAGGGTCAAATCAAGGCCATTTTGGGAGGCTTTTGGTTGTCAAATGGCGTTTGCAGTGGCCTCTTAGAGACGTTTGTGCTGCATTGCCATTCGAAATGAATCCAATACAGAGATGACGACTGCGATATGATACCCATGATTTATGTTCAAGATGAAAGATAAAGCGCTCAATACCGCCACTTCCTGTGGGAGCTTGCCTGCAGCGTGTTCCAGAGTCTACCTTATTTAGCTGTTTAGAAAAGCTCATTCACCGCCAGATCTGGGCTCACATTTTCATTTCCCTATTTCAACCTCACTGCACTCCTGATCTTGTAATAGAAAAGGTGACTGCTGCTACGAAGTTACTCCTGAGACAAATACCCACGGTCGATCCTTTAACCTGAGTTTATAATACAATTTGGGACCAAGAGTGAAGGGAAGCAGTTCGGACAGCTTCCCTTATTTGTCCCAGCTCTCTCACAGACATACCAAAATCCAACTGCAACTGCTCCTTGATTCACACAGTTCATACCGCGACCGCTCTACTAGGTGTTTTGGATCAGGGAAATGGCTCCACCGCCAGCAGCGAGGCATAACCCACAGAGTCAACCACTTACGACGTTATTGAGGCTGATCTGCGAATCCTACCCGCCAAACTCTTGTTTACGTGAACTTCTCCAGAACGCTGACGATGCGGGAGCCACCGAGATTGAGTACATCCTCGACACGAATACCTATGTCGGAGAACCTCTGCTACACGAAGCGCTAGCAGAGTACCAAGGACCGGCATTGCTGGCAAGGAACAACAGCGTCTTTACCGACGAAGATCTTGCAAGTCTAAGTGCAGTTGGCGACTCTAGGAAGCGCCACGACGCAGAGTCTACTGGCAAATTTGGGCAGGGTTTCAATTCCGTAGGCTGTCCCAACCTTGCATTCAATCCTTCGACATATCAGACACCTGGCTGATCGTGTTTCTCATAGGTCTACCACTTCACGGATGGCCCATGGGTCTACTCCCGTAGCTTGTTGCTCATGCTCGACCCTCATAAGACATGGTCAAGGAAATTCAGTCCTGATGATGCCGGAGGCCCCATATGGGACGTAGTCGAAGGCCGCGATTCTGCCGAGATTCAAAATCATCTCAATACCTTAGGAGCGTTTGACCTTGATTACACCCGCTCGAATGACGAGACAATCATCCGAATTCCACTGCGGACCCAAGAGCAGGCGAAAACTAGCAAAATTTTCCAGCGGAAGATTAGTATCCAAACCATTGAAGACGCTTTCAAAGACTTCGGTCAAGAGATTCAAGAGGGTGGCTTATTGTTCCTGAAAAATATACGCAAGATCGTCATCAAATTGAACAAGGAGGTCGTGCTATCGGCTCGGATCCTTGATGATGATCTCCATAGTGCAAGCATGCAGAGGTCCATACCCACAGACTTCAAACAGCGGTACGCGCCAAACAAGTCCCCCACCACTCGGGATCTTTCGAAGACCTTTGTGATGGGGATCGAGTGCTCCACAAAGGAAACCCCTATCACAAGGCTCTCACAATATGTTGTCCAGCATACAATGATGACGACTTCGGGTAATGAGGAATTGGACATTTGGGCTCGGGAACGCAAGCTGTATCCCTGGGTTGCTCTAGCCGCACCGCTGAAATATGACTCCGCTGAGCCTTTCGATGGGCGGCTTTTTTCGACCCTAAGATTGCCTGTGAGGACGAATCAGCCTGTCCATATACATGGCCTTTTCTCAATTACCCCGGATCGTGGAAGGCTATCATCTTCTGGACAGTCGCCTGGTTATGAAGATTTGGCAACCAAATGGAACACTTTCATGTTCGGAAAATGTGTTGCAGCCGCTTGGTCGAGCCTTCTTGCTCACCGCAGCCCTTTCTCATGGCGTGAAGAGATTTTCGCTTTATGGCCCAGAGCCGAGTTCGCTCACTCCGAGCTGTGGGACAAGCTAGACGACAGTGTCATTGACATAGTAATAAATGATAACATGGTGGTCTGGAACGCCTCGAATGGTCGTTGTGTGGACATTGACCATGGCATCTTCGCTTCTAAAGATGATGCAGAAGCCAAAAAGTTCGGCCCAGCCCTTACAGCGGCTTTCCTGCCAGTAGTGTATCTCGAAGGCTCTTTGCTAAAGAAATTGAAACAGCGGATGGAACTTCTACAACGGGATGTTAGAGTCCTGACGCCAGTGACAGTCCGTCAATTCTTTCGTCAGCACGGACTTGCAGCATTACCCTCGGAGATACATTCCGTTGTTCTGGAGTTTTGTCTTCTTGATGCGATTAAGAGCCCGCTGGAATATAGCGAAAGAGACAACTTGTACAATGATCTCGAAGGGATCCAGATATGGCCGACAGTCAGTGGCAAGCTATCGTGTCCTGATAATGCCGATTTGATCCTTCCACGGGATTACGCAGAGATGCACCTATTCTTCAAGTCAAGAGCTGCGACAACGCTGGATCTCTCCATGATGACTCCTCCCGTCAGGAAGTTGCTACTAAATGACATCAAAATTCTCTCTGCGGTGATGAGATTCCGCGGCTTGGAAGACTTGGCCACAGACTGGCCTATAATGTATCCCATGATAACTCAGCCCGAGAGTCCCAGAGGCTGGGCAAAACGAGCTATCGAGCACGACCACCTTCTTCATGACATATGGACCTGGATTGCCGAAAGATTTCATGAAGGGCAGGGCATTTCCCCCGAATCATCATGCGAACTGTGGCTTGTACCAATGGACGACCTCCGAATCCGAAAATTTGCTCCCAAAATTCACAAGGTTCCGTTGCTTATAATCCAGAAGCAGGAGCCTTTATATGCCCTCTTGACCGCTATCGTAAAACGAAACCCACTGGAAGTGCCAGGGTTGCTGGATATCGACATTTTACCAGAGAAAGCGATAAATGTTCTGCGCAACAAGGGGCCCATGAAGACGGATACCCAATGTACCTGCATTGATGACCCAGAGACCTTTATCGAGTGGCTGGTTGCTGGCAAAGAAACATTAGCAAAGGCTTCGGTCAAGGAGAAGGCAGTGCTGCTAGGCCATCTTGAGACTCTCACGCGGGATTCAAAATTTCCCACAGGTCTTACCCCCGCGCTCATGAGCCAAATGCGGAAACTGCCCCTCTACAGCAAGATCTCTTGCTTTTCCCCTTTCGAGTGAGTGTCGATACTACACCCGTTGAGGTCCATGTAATTGGCCAACAGAACTAACAAAACAGTAGAAAGCTCAGCCATACGATGCACAGTCTCGATGCAAGCGGCCATATGTATTGGACCCCCAAGATTCCTTCGGGTTTCCCGCCGCTGCCGGACATTTTCAAAGTAACATTCTACGACCCGCAAGATGAAATTGAAAAGTTGATGATGGAACGCCTTAGAGCGCTTCAACACATAACAACTAAAGATCTATTGACCCTCCATCTCCTACCTTGGATGGATGCTATCCCATTCGATGAAGAGCCGCTGTGGAAAATTCCAAAGGCAAACCTTATTGACTGGATTATGAAAGGCTCGCGGCGACCTAGCAAAGCTTGGTTGACAGAAATCTTCAATCATCCAATCATACCACTTCCTCTTGAAGATCAAAATGGAAAGACACAGTATCGATGTCTGGAGGGTATGGTGGATCCTAGCTCGGAGCTAGCGAAGCTATACGATAAAGAGGAGAACGTTTTTCCTTGTCCAGTCTTCTTTTCACGCCATAAGGAGGCTCTGATAGCATGTGGGATCGCTACCCAGCCTACTCGGTTCACACCCATAGAGCGTGCAAAATATTTTTCCCAGGGTGAAGTGGACACTGACACGCTTCAGTGCAAGGTCGATTGTCTATTGAAGCTACCAGTTTGGAAAGAGCTGATTAGCTCGACAAATGAAATTGCAGAAATCCAGAATTTGAAATGGCTTCCTGGGGTATCTCTCAATGGCAAATCTACGCTACTTGCTCCCAATGAATGCCGTGGAGTGGATCAAAGTCATTTGGTTGACTTTATCTGGGGAACAACAAACATAGTCTGGGGAACAACAAACATAGTCATTAAGGCGGGTTGGAGAAAAGTTCTAGGTAAATACCCAAGCTCGTGGCATCTTTGTGGTTGCTAACCTTTCTAGGATGGGATCAAAGTATACCGCCAAAGATCCTTCTGAGACAATTGGATTTCTGCTTGGCAAACGGAGACTATGACAAGGCTAACAAAGTCCTCCGCCAGATAAAGCCAAATGACTACTCGGCGTTGGCATCAAAGCCATGCTTTCTCGGTCGGTCAGGTGAGTACTTTACGTTCGACAAGGTGTTCTTACCGGGAAGTCAATTGCAACGATGGCCACTGGCTCCTTATCTCGACGAATTGGATGCCAATTTCGCGAAGGATCATGAGAAGATAGTGACGGGACTGGAACTTCGAAATGAGCCGTCAGTGCGAAATCTCCAGGATGTCCAAAAATATCTCAATGAGACGAGCGTCGCGGGTCGTCTAAGTGTCTCTGGCCTCGGCATTGCGATCGCTACCCTAGAAATTGCAACACGTCTAGGATATGATCCTCAGGACCTTCAAATCCCCGATGCAACCGGGACTCTCAGGAAACTCAAAGACATTGTGCATGGAGATCCATTGAGTACGGGCGATATCCCTAACTTCAACTTCACGCATCCCCAGATTTCCAACGATCTGGCGCGCCGACTTGACGTTGAGAATTCTTTGGAGAGAGCAATTAGGCTTAAGCTTGATTTCGACAGCGAAGACGAGAACGACTATACTCCAAAAGAGAAGCTTAGGACAGTGATATCCGATACGCTAGAGCGATATCCGATTGAATCGACCTTCAATGAGTTTCTGGCGAACGCGGATGATGCCGGAGCAACTAAGATTACCTGGATACTTGATGAGTGCCGCCTAAAACTCCATGATTCTTCATCTCTTTTAACTACTGAGCTTAAGCCTTTCCAAGGACCAGCCCTTCTAGTATGCAACGATGCTGTCTTCTCCAAGAAGGACTTTGCTGGGTTCAAAGACATTGGACAAGGCGGCAAAAAAGATGATATCCATTCAACGGGAATGTTCGGGCGGGGAGCCTTAAGTATGTATCATTTTACGGACGTCCCAATGCTACTTTCCAGTGACTCGTTTCTGGTCCTTGACCCGCAGCAGAAGGTTCTTCCTATGAACTATAACAGACGCCGCGAACGCAAGGTGGGAACGAAGATCTCTCTCTCTGCAGTGAATCGTCTCGCACCCGACCAGTTGGCCCCTTTTCTTGGCTTGACCAACTTTGTTGCTGGCTCCGAATACTATGAGGGTACAATCTTCCGCTTCCCTCTTCGTGCACTTGGAGCACAGACCCTATTGAGAGATCGTTTGCAGTACGTAGACGCAGTCGCTGTACGATTGCTTCTTACAAACTACTTGGCCATTGCCCGTACAGCATTGCTATTTCTCCGCAACGTCGAGTCGATCGATTTCCGCATTCGGGATCAAGGGGATCCACAATGGTCTGTCGTCGCTTGTCGCTCACAACGCCAAGACAGTGATGCCTGGCAAGACATTGAAATCACAAGCACCCAAGAAGGAAGGTTTCGGCAGATAGATCACTGGTGTGTCGGCCGGAGAAACCTAACGCAGATTCCAGCGGATATTACGATCTCCGGAAGAGTCTCTAGAAAACTTGCGGAATGCGGCATTGCAGCTTGTCTGAAGAGCGAGCAGAATAGTATCCCTAGAGTCGAAGACCATATCAACATGGCCGGACAGCCTTCGGATGTCGTACGTGGCACTATCCAAAATGTCGAACATAAAGTCTTCTGTAGACTCCCGACCGGTCATGCGTCGTCGCTCCCTGTATCATTCCATGCGAGTTTTGCAGTCACTGGCGATCGCAGAAGTATTGCTTTGGAAGATAGTGCGGAGAATTCTGGGTGGAACAATTGGCTCCTGAAAATAGCTATTACCGATTTCTATTTGGAATTTCTTCAGCAATTGACTCCAAGGTTGGGTGAGAGAGCATTTGATTTTTGGCCATCAATGGCATCCTCCCACTCATCATCTACGCTCTCAGATACGGTATGCATTGCTTTCTGGAACAGCCTGTTGGGTCGAGGTCGAACGTTTGACTCTCTGTTCCCACTTGTTGCTCAGGAATACACGCCAGACCATCAAGATAGTCCACTTGCGGGTGGCAACGTGTCTCGAAAGACAACCTCCCTGGTGGAAGCAAGACTCGATTTTCTTCCCAGTCGCGTCTCCCAAGCTCTCCGGCCGCTCTTTGTCAAATTGTGTCCAACTCTCGTTCGCCTCCCCCAAAAGCTGCGGCCTGACTACAAGCGTGCGGCTGCTAAAGCGGCTTGGTCATCGGAAGAGTTGGATGTAGATTACCTCTGTCGCATTTTCAAGGAAAATGACAACTGCAAAGTGTTAGAAGCTTTTGTTCGCGGCCTTGGAGAAATAAATGAAAAGCGCGCCGCGATGGCAATGCTGCTCAAGACAATGATACCCGAGGTCAACGGGGATGATATGACTCCTATGAATATTCTCGACGGATGCAGAGTGCTGCCTAGACCAAATCTGGACGCACCATTGGGGCTCCTCCTGTGGAATCCTTCACCAAAGTCTGCATCTAATTATGTTGCGACAGCTGAAGAGCAGTGCCTCTTTGCCTTCGCTGCCGACTCTATGGTGCATACAGATTTGTCCCAGGATGTGAAAATTTTGGTACACTTGTTGTTGCAAGCCTCTTTCAATGTCCGAAAACTAGACTTCGCCGACTTAGGAGACCTATTAGCACTACCGCAAGCGCCCCCAAATCCATCCTCGGCTGTTAAAGACTACGACCAGTGGATCCTGAAGTTTTGGAAGTATGTTGACTCCAAAATGCGCGAGTCCAACGACATGATACAGTCCTCGACCTCATCTTGTGGGGAATCTTTGAGCACATTGCTGGCAAAGGGTGGCCTTCAGGACCGTAATATCTATCGTTTTCGCTCCAACAAGCGATGGACTTACCTTACACCGAACCAATTCGAGGCTCAGCCTTGCGTTATTGAGCCGCTAGGGGACATGCAACACAGACTTTGCAAGCAGATTCCAGGTCTTCAGGTGATCGACCGTAAATGTGTACCTTTTCTTCTTTTAGATACAGAAGATGATCTTAAGCGCACTGCTTCTTTCGAACGTCTATTGCTAGCTTTTGAGAAATTGTGCAAGACAACAAAATTGCCAACAAAGATTTTCGTGGACAAGAGCCTCAGCTCCGGTGCGAGAGGACTCCTACGAGCCTTGTTGCGCCACTATTTGAACATACGGGACCCCTCAAATGTAACGTCTCTCCGTAGCCTTCCCATTTGGCCTCGGCTGAGTTCGTCGGACCCTGGACCGTCAGCTGGGCATATTGCTGCTGAAGACGCCAAGTTCTGTAGCCACACGGAAATGCTGTTACCATGGGTAGACAACCTTACCAGTTTCGTCAGCCCAAAGTCAGCAGGTTTGAGCAAAGATGCTCTCTCAAAATTGCACATTGAGCCTTTGTCGACCCAACAAACGTGGGAAATAATCAAGTCGTATCAACCCACACATATCAAGGCCAAGTCTTCTAGAGATCAGTATCTTAAGATGATACAGTATCTCGCAGCCCATAATGTCAAAATTACTGGCAAAGTGGCGCCCAACGGTACATCTTTCCTATGCGACGTTCACAGCCTCTACGATCATGACGATGCGATATTCAAGGCAGCTTTTCGTTCTCGAAGTGACGTTCGTTTTCTGCATGTAGACTTCCGTGCCGCCTCAATCAAGGCTTTCTGGCTCTCCGCTGGCTTACGAGCACGGCCACCTACGGGAGTAATGAGACCAGATCACTTTTTAGAGTGTGCACTAGCCATCAATCAAAGATGGGATCCCGCTAATACAACTCGAACGTTTGAAGAGGACGCTGGGATAGTCTCGGCCTATCTACAATTCGATCGCGAGGAGTTTCGCTACTGGTCCAATTGGGATCAGATTTCTAAAATCCGAATGTTCCGTGCGCGGGATGTTTCCCCGAATGAAAGCAGCTATCGCCGGATTCACATGCATCAAGAGGAGACCCATTGTACCCTAGAAGAGGCAGGCAGTCTCAGTCATGTTCGCATTGTCTGGAGTCAAATGAGTTTTTTGCAGGACCCCCCTTGTGCGTATATCTATCAGACACTTCCACGTAGCGGAGTTCCATCTGCCGCGGTAGTATACAAGCATCTCCTCGTCTTGATGGCCATCGTCAAGGATGTTACACAGCATGACCTTTCGGAATATCTTCGTGATGTTCAGGCTTGTTATGAGCATCTTCAAAATGAAATCGAGGCCACGAAGCTTATACCTGGTATTCACCTGGCCTGTGTCTGGCTAAATCTGGACACCACACAGGTCGACATCGTTGCCAAAGAAAATCTACAACGTCCAACATGCGCCACATTGCTCTGCTTGAACTGTCCTGGTAGGCAAAACACATCCATTTGCAAGGTGCTATTTCACTAACTCCTGCATTCAGTTGATCCATTACCCATCAAAACCGCGAAAAAGTTCCTGGTTCCATATGAAAAGCTTTTGATGGGCTTGGGCTGTAAGACCGTCAAACAGCCAGCGCTTACGGCCCCAGATCGATCGGCGGACACTAGAGAGCTCTCCTTGGCCGCAGCAATGACTGAAATGCGTGAACTACGAGACCAGCACCAGCTAACTGACGTTGTTCTTGAAGCCGAAGGCAACAAGTATCCAGCCCATAAGATTGTACTAGCGGCTGTATCGAAATACTGCAAAGCGCAGTTCGCCGGCGAATGGGGGCTTCTTCTGCAGCACCAAGCGACGATTCACCTCGAAGGGCTTCGGGCCACCACCTTGCGCCAAATGATTGACTTTGCGTACACTGGAACTTTCGAGGGGCCGCAACTCCAGGACCCAGAGAACAACACGCAGATTGCAGACAACTTAGACGAGCTACTAGACCTACTTGACGGTACGAACATGTGGATGCTGGACCGCTTGCACGGCATGACCCAAGACTTTTTAACCTCGCAGAGCTGGTCAGCCATCTATATCAGGGTGGATAACGTAAATGGAGTCAAGGATCGCGCCCGGGACGCCAGGGCTGAACGCTTGCTCAAGCATTGCGAGGACTTTGAGCTAGCCAACTCAGACTTTGTGGAGGCTTTCACGAAAGATGGGGCCGAAGTTGGTGGTGGCGTGGTAGTGGATTGAGATGAGCATTGCGGTGCATAGCGAGGGCAAAAAGAAATGAATCATGTTTCGGTAGACGTTTATATCCATTGAGTATAGACAGCAACTGCCCATGAGATCCATCACCATAACCATCTCCACAAGACGGTACGTATCCCACAGCCCGGTAAGTAAGTCTCTTCCAAGACGCACCTCTATCCCCGCAGTCAAAGCCCATCCATCCATCCTTTTTATCCTCCGTCACATCCAAAACCCTGCGGTACTCGTACATACCCTCCTTCGCTAACCCCATAGAAAGAAAATCCCAAGGCGGCTATGATTTACTTTATTTAAGCGTTTTGAGGCGTGCAGATTCAGATTTAGATTTGTTTCTTTGGAGGTTTGGGGGGAAGGGGGGGGGGAGGGGGGGGAAGTTGTCAAAGGCTAAGGATTCATGTGGTGTTGTGGAAGGGTTGGGGGCCCGGTTTTTGCCTTTGGAATGGAATGGAATGGAATGGAATGGAATGGAATGGAATGAAGAAATGAAATGAGATGCTGGGGTTTCCTGGAGGGTTGGGAAAGGGGGGGGGCAATTTGTATTTCTCTCTCGGTTATCTTCTTGAGCGCGTTCTATGGGATTGCAGGGAATTTCTTTTAATCCTTGGAAGGTGTTGATGGGGGAGATAAGTAAGAAACATGGTCCATTATGTGTGATATGTGTGTAACGACCTTCCTTCCAAAAATCGCGTTCTGTTACTGCCTGTTTCCCTATCCTTTCCTTTCCTTTCCTTTCTCCGAAACCAGTCATGCCATTTAAATCGAGACCTGGGAATCTGCACACAGAACTTTGCGTTTGCGTGGGCGGTGCTGGTCTCGTCTAGCGGCTCAATAACGCCAGATTGGGCCCGTGTGACCCGCTCGCTGGGCGACGGCTGTTGGATGAAGATGTGCAGTGTACGCGGGGACGGTTGCGTTGGTTTGGTTGATGGTGTGGCTGATGGTGTGGTTGATTGTCGTATTGACCAATGCGGGAATCATATCCCCGCAATACTGCCCCGCCTTAAACAGCGGCAGTTTGAAAAAGACAAAACACCCCGAAGCGAGAATATTAAGCACCAGGCACCCCAGCGCGAAACTGCGCGTCTGCGCGCTCTCTTCTTTCCGCATCCAGACGGAACCGACCCGCATGGCGTTGCTGATGGCGTGCACTTCGCGCACGAGGAAGAGCGCTGCGAAGCTGTAGATTTGGAAGCGCAGGACGTCGGAGAGGGCGGTGGAGAGGGCGTATAGCCATGTGAGACGTTCACCGCGGGGGCCTGGGTTGGAATCGTATGGCTTGGCGCGAGCATAGGTTATGGCAGAGGCGAGGAAGAGGGTGATTATGAAGAGGACATGGTGGATTGAGTCGGTGGAGAGGATGTGAGTGATGGTTTCTAGTCGGCTTCTTCTTGGGGTGGTGTCTGTCAGGAGGGAGGAACCGGTGAGGTCTGGGTATAGTGAAGGGGGTGATTTTTCGAGTTGGGAGATTTCATCTTGATCCTGCGAGGTGCTCATGTTGTCGTTCCTTGATCTTGTTCGATTTGAAATGAAGGAGGAAAAGGATAAGAATAAGAATAATAAAAAGAAAAAGAAAGAGCAAAGGGAAAAAGTAGATTGGAGAGTTCTAAAGCTAGGAAAACCTCTGGCCGAGAGTTTCGCGCCATTTGAGAAAAATTGAGCTTGTGGGCCCAGAAGTCCCACATAAAAGGCGGCGTCGTTATTCTTCTCCACTGTATCAGTAATTTGGACAAATTCGTTCTATAGCTTGGATCTTTCCGCAATCATCGCATAAGCCCTGGGGTAAGATTCTGCAAGATATGTCAGCGTCTCACGCTCATCATGCAACTGAATTAGCAACTCACCCAATGCACTCCGATCTATCTGTCCAATATTCTGGAACCCACCGACATTCATCAGAATGTCGAAATCCGCTAACAGACTCTTCATCACATGTCTCACACCCGTCTCCCCCATGATACTCAGCCCCCAAACCCAAAGCCGTCCCACCCAGACAAACTTTGCTCCCAGAGCAAGAGCCTTGAGCACGTCGGATGCACCCCTTATCCCACTGTCATACATGATATATGTCTTGTCTCCCACCGCAGCGACTATGTTCTCGAGCGCGTCTAGGCTGGCGATTGCGCCATCAACCTGCCTACCGGCGTGGTTGCTGACCACGATCCCATCGCAGCCGACCTCGACGGCTTTCTTGGCATCTTCGACGCTCTGGATGCCCTTTAAGCAAAACGGTCGGCCACCGCTAATCTTCTTCCAGGTTTTGATGAGCCACGGGATCTTCTCCCAGCTCCAGGCGCGTCCATGCCAGACGTTGTCGATCCACATGGCGCCGGCTTCGTTCGGCTGCTTCACAGGGTCAATACCTGCCTCCTTGAGTCGCTTCTGGAACACGGGGTCGCTAAGCCCAAGGTCTGCACCAATGCCACGGTAGAACGCATAGTTGCCCGTGGCCACGTCGTCGTGTCGCCAACCTAGCTGCCATGTATCTGTAGTGAGCATGCAGACATCGAAGCCAGAATTGAATGCTCGCGTAAGGAGCGAGAGGGTCAATTCGTCATCATGTGGCATGTATAGCTGAAAGAACCGGGGACCCTGGCCATTTGCTTCGGCGACTTTTTCAATCGGATTGCTGCCGGCTGTGCTGAGTGCGTAGGGTAGGTTGAGCTCTTTGGCTACTTTGGCCACTGGAATTTCGCCAAGAGGATTGTAAATCACGTTGATGCCGATAGGAGCGAAGCCGATGGGGGCGCTAACTGAGGACCTGTTAGACCAGAGGCTTGCTCAGACCTTTCTTGGGGCTACCAAGATTTATTACCTTTATGGTCGAAAATGGTGGTAGAGGTGTCTCGTAGATTCGTGTCAACCAGTTGCCTGGGAATGATTCGGTGACGGAAGAAGGCTTGGCGATTGGCAAGATGAGTGTAGGATTGACCGGCATTGGAAGAAGCGTAGTACCATCCACCTTCTGTAAGCTTGGTTTTGGCCAACTCTTCTAGCTTGCCAGGTTCTATAGAGGTAGGTCAATTGCCCGCTCGGTCAATAGGTGTTGGGGGGAGGTGGAAGAGAGGGGTTCCTGACCAGTGTTAAAGAGAGGTACCTCCCCGGTATTCGGCTTCCAAAAATTCTCCCTTTGATACAAGGCATACTGAGGAGTGCTCCTTTTGTCGATGTTGGGATTGTTGGGATCAGACATGGTTGACAGGGACTATGGAAGGAATTGAAGGTAATGAATGGTTCACGGAAGTTGAAGGTCTGGAAAAGCAGTTGGGAGTTGAAGGAGGGAGGGGCTCCGAAGAGATGAAAAGATTTGGTGGAAGACATTATTATTGTCGATGGTGGTTTGTGTGACTTTGGATGACGATCTTCCATCGCAAAGTACTCGTTATCTTATTGTCATCCGAGGATCCCTCGCCCGCTGGTAGCCGAAGCCGTAACCTTAACCCTAACCCTAACCCTAGCGCCACCATCGACTTACTGTACGAGTGAGTTAGGTACCTTAAGGGAAGAGGGCCATGCACTCCACGCAAGGAGGCATATGTACGAGTACGATATCTTATGCGTCCGAGGAACCCTTGACAATAGAGTAAGGACATGACTTAGGAGTCTACCAGGACTCAGATCAGCTTCAAAAGATTTGATCATTCACTTGTTATACCTTACGCCACAGTGGACGCTTGATGTGGAGAATGGACCAACTCCAGGCCATGCCGCCAAAGCCAAACGCCTAATGCATCATCGCTGCGTTTAGCATCCAAGTCGGAAAACCGACGTCGCATACTCTAGTGTTTTGCGCGCTCGAATCTTCCCCATCACTCACTGGACTCCTCGCTAACTCTATTGGCAACCTCATCGTACCATTTGCCGTGAGCCTCCCGATCCACATCTGCCACCCTACCCAGCTCTTGTACGAGTTCGCCGATCCTTGCCACAGACTCCGGCATCCCGCTCGATCCTAGAACCTCATTGGCGGTAGTACTCGTCCGAATGCGTTCTTCCGCACTCGATGCCGCAAGTCGAGCGAGGACATGGGCATGGATTTTCTTCAGAAGCACTTTCATCACGGGGTGATTGACCTGTCCTGCTCGAGCATCTGTGAGCAGACGCGTTATCGTGCCCATGAGTTGTTGTTTAGTCGTCGGCGGGAGGGCGTAACGAGATTCAACGATGGAGACGACCGCCGCCGGCGATGACGAGAGTGGCAAATCCCACATCCGCTGATTCTCAAGCTTCCAAAGGGACCGTACATCGCGCCTGAGAAGATTCTTGGCAGTAAGAAGGATCGATGATACTGTGATTAAGCGGAGGATGTCTGAGCGAATTCGTGCGAGACGATCAGTGTCGAGCTCGAGGGTTTCGGGAATCTCTACGTCTTGTAGGTCGTTCGTCCTGATGGCGAGATCAACGAGTCCGTGCATATATATCCTATCAACTGTAATTCTAGCTGCTGGGCTCGAATTCTCCTCAACTGCTCGCCTGGACGGCTCCTCCTTTGTCTTGGCCACTGCTGCTCTCCACCATCTTAGTGTCTTCACAGGAAATTGGTTTTCCAGCCGTGTCAGAAAACATTTTTTCTCATATTCCACAGATCCATCGATAAGCGTCGGTCCAAATCTTTGGAGCATGAAATTCATGTGATCAAACAAGAGCAAATCGATAACATAATAGAGCCTCGCCAGCTGCCTGATAGGATCATGGCTCGGGTTTTCGGCAAGGTCCTTGACATCCTGGTCTCGGACAGGTGCACACAGTTTGGGTAGGATGGTGTTCATGAAAGAAAAGAATTTGTCGTAGGAAAAAGCTCCATTCTTGACTTGATTTGCGATCATAGTAGGATCGAGCGTTTCGGAGATCAAGACGTGAAGCGAGTTGCCCGGTGTCAATAACCGGAGAAGTTTCTCGTAGATCACCTTCGCTACAGCAGGTACCCAATTTTCCCCCTCTGCAGCATCAAGGCCTTGCTGCATGCTTTTTGAGACGGTGTCGATAAGATTGTCACGTATGTCGATACGTGGCTGCAGGTCGACTTTGAACTCTTTGTTGATCGCAAGCTCATGCAGAATATGTCGATTATCCGGCAGCAGCGTTGGAGCACCAATGTTCTGCCTCGTGTCTCCTTTTGCAACCCTAAATGGAGGTTCCGCCAGACTTGGTGTGGACACTGCTGGCATGACCCGTACGCTCGAGGAGTCTGTCTGATCAACTGGCGCAGCCCTCGGCTTGTTGTCAGGAGCAGGCTGCTTCTTCGAGCTTGTCTTCCTTCTTGCTCGAATTGCTTGTTTGATCATCTTCATTGCGTTGTCTGGACCCGCAAGTCTTTTGAGTCGAACGAGTACCAAAGTCTGGTTCTGCTGGATGCCTTCCTTGTAGTCTGCAGCCACCGCACCGTCCTTGTCGTCTTTGACTGTTTGCCAAATAGCGTCAAGCTCAACGAATTGCGCAATCATATTAGACACCAGATATGAGGAGTCGTGCGCTTTCCAAGCAGCAAAAGCTGCTTGAAAGGAGGCGTATGCTTCTGAGAGCTCTGCTAGTTGAGCTGATAGCGCTGATTGGCTCGGATCTGAGGAGCTGTCGATGATACGGTCAAAATGAAGGAGAAGTCCTTTCGCCTTGTCTACAAGATCCTGTTCCTGCTCGCCTTCCTTGCTCAGCACTTGAGCTGGATGACCTAAGATAAGAAAGGAACTCAAAAACGTTCGAACGGCCGCCTTCTCGGCCGCATCGTCATCTCCCATATCCTTGAGTCCACAAAGCTTCAGCATTTTTGTTGTGCACGAGAGCACATTTTCCTGATTTAGTAGCACCCCAACGTCTTCGAAGGTTGTTTTCTGAACCGCTTCAACGGTCAGACCAAGTCGAAGGAAGTTTTGTATCGTGGACCTGCGCTGCCAGTTTCGCCATGCGCGTTGTATGATTCGCGCCGCTTGGTCATGGTTCTTAGGTTTCCATACGTAGGGTACGATCTTTTTCTCCTCAACAGACGGCAAACTAGTCGTCCTTGAGCGCCGCTGACTCTGTAGCAGGAGAGTCTTTCTTTTCTCGGCTTCTGCATGCCTTTCTTCCACGTCCTCCTTAAGCTTTAGGTGTTCAGCGGCCCTTTTCTCTCGCTGTTCTTCGGCCACTCGTTTCGATCGCTTGACCTCTTCAGCGCAATTGGCCTTGACCTGGGCAAGGTACCGTTCCCTTGCTTGCTGGGCGGCAATCGCGCGCTCTTCGCTATTGGTAGTAGTTCGTGGAGCCGCTTTGTTCATAGCTGCTCGAAGCCTGACCTTCTCAGCATGTGCGTTTCTGTCTGCTGCTTTAGCTTTACGGCTCTCTATTATAGACGCCCGTCGGAGATGTTGGGCAATGTGAGAACTCTGAGGTCCACCATGAGCCGATCGTGCGGAACGACTTGAGTGGTGTGAGGACATGGAGTTCAGACGGGATGATGCAGCTGACGATTTTCGGCGGGTCGAAGTAGATTTGTAGATTCGCGATGCTATGCGGCCAGGTGGGCTATACATGCCAGTTACTTCGCCGTCGGAAGACATGATAGAATCTTGTGTTTCTTCCGATATCATGTGGTGGGTCGGTTCCAGGTCATCGCATCCCAAATCTGACGAGTATGGGTCGTCGCGCATGATGACGGGTTTCAGCGATTCCGTCCAAAAGCGCAATCGCAATTGTGGCGAGGTAGAGTGCAATGGCGAGAGAGCGAGATAGTGAAGGCAGTATACTGAAGTACCGCGTTGCTGAGATTTTGGTTGAGATCGAAGCGGCGTTGTGCCTGTCCGTTTGCAGTAGGCACGAGAGGAGTAATGAGTGATGAAAGTGAGGCGCAAGAACGTGACTCAATCCGAAAGAAGGATGGCAAGATAACAGATGATTACTATACAGAAACAGATACGACTTGATCGAACGCCGATAGATGCTTGATTTGTAAAGAATGGAGGAGGCTGGTAAGACAATAGAGTAGCACGTTCGAGCATATGACCGAAGGGAGCCGAGGGACAGGCCGGAATTCGGCGCTACAGATTCTCCGGCTACTAGGAACTGAGTTGGGTGGGTTAAAGTGGGGGAGCAAAGAAATGGGCAGGTGCATCTCCACGATATGCTTTTGCACTGGGAAATTATGGATTGATTTGAAGTCATTGTACTCTATACTTTTGACGTAAGAGCTGTTTCCTCCAAGGGATGAAGCTCTGCAGCGCTAAATCTTGTTGAGTTGCCCGGCAGCCAGTTCTTGATCCAGAAACTCCACTCTTTATGCTAGACCGCTGAAAAGAAGGAATCTGACCTCTGAATGTTAGACCTTCTAGGGCTAATAAAAGTGATAAAGGTGGGATCGATCGCTGCCAAGACCGTTTAGTCTACCTGCCTTGCTACTCCTTCAACATCCTTATCAGACTAACAGGCAGGACCCCATTATTCGAATCCACAGTATTCTTCCTCAGACTCGGATATGCCCAAAAGGGCGTTGCGTACGTAAAGAAGCCCAGGACCCACACATACCCAATTACTTTTCCCCACCATCTCCCCCTCTTCTCATTTCCTACTAACAAGTGGTAAAATGCCCACTGGACGGTGTCTTCGGCTATGACCCCCGTGGCCATCATTACGAAGAAAGTTGTGGCACCACTTTCAGACCATGACAGACCTTGCGCAACCTCGGTGGCGTGGTGGAGAATGCCAGAGATGAGGAATACGAAAAATAATTCCGTATACCTCGCTAGCAACTTCCAAAATTGCGAGTGGGTGGAAGAGGGTCGCGGGAGACCGAGGATGCAGAATGTGATGTAGCGGGCAGATTTAGTGAATCTCTTGCGCATGAATTGGTGCCAGAAGAGGCTTTGACGAAGACAAGATGAAAGGATTAGTCCAATGTTCAGTCTCGACGTGGCCAGCGGGAGATCGTAGAGAGTAAAAGGAATTCAGAAGAGATGCTCCTGAATGACCAAAGCGAGGAAAGTATAAGCTTACCCCCAAAACCCGCGAATCGTGTATACTTGGCTCAAGGGTCCAAAATTCGGCCTCCATAGCTCTGGACGGTCAAAGCCAGAGGCTACAGAAAGCCAAGCCAAGCCCGTATAGTATCCTTGTACCACAAAGTACCCAGCAACCCAGTAAAGCACGCTGGTAATGGTTCTCGTGATCAATTCTTCAATGGTCACATCATCTAGCCTTGTGAAAAAACATACACGATTCGCACCGTATAAAGTTGGATTTTTGTCAGGCTGTTCACCTTGGGCCAAGAGATCGATGATCAAGTAGCATGCAACTAGAATCAATGCCCTTTTGAGGAGAAAGTCTGAGCGAGTGGGAACAAAAGAAGGGTCAGAGTATGAGTAAGGCGGAACATTACGAGATTGATAAGGAGAGGCGATATAACGATTCGACGAAGCGACCCAGAATCCAAACTTGAGACGGTCCAAGATGGAGTCTGCTGGTTTGCTCTGTCTGTTCGAGAAGTTGATGTTGTCCCAAGCCTTCTCCGTCTTTGGCGTTACCACGATCCGCGTTTTAGGCCCGTACTGTTCATAGCTCCATTGACTTAATAGCAATTTTTCAACATAATCCAAGAGCTGACCGAGCGTTGCTCCAGAGACAAAAGCGATCCATGGTGTTCGCGTAATATAAACGGAGTACGTTGACAGCAGGGCATAGTTGCAAATGACAAGTATGGGGAGAAGACAGGGCCTAAGAAACGACGTTGGAGAGCTGAAGGCTATCAGTGCAGCAATGAGAGATAGCTGGATAGGTAAATAGATGAAAGGAGAGAATGGGAACTGGGTCGTGGCCATTTTTAGACATAAAGTAGTAAAGCGAGGGAATAATGGGAGGAATAGGTCAAAAGCTAGCACTATTCTATCTGTCAAAGAAGCGTAGGTACTCCATCATCTACGGCAAATCATGCGAGCTTCAAAGTCTTAATCTAACCGAATGAGAGTACATGCATACTGCTTTACAGGTGTAGAGGGAAAAAAGGGGCGCAGCACAGAAATCCGTGCCGCGCGCTTAGCGGCATGCAGGTCTTCGTTGCTTATCGAAACGACAGAAATTAATGAAGCAACAGAGGTGGATGGTGAAATCCCTTAATCATTACCATAACGATATCACTACCTCCGCTTGTTAGGCTTACTGTATAGGTTACTCAACTTCGGTAACTGATGCATCTATCCAAAGCTATGATACAATGGCTAGTAGGCTCTACGACGGACAGAACGAGGTAATCTTAGATGGATTTGCCCTGGAGAACGGTCTAAGAAGGAAGCGGAGTTTGCCAGAGAATCCGTGGCCAGATGACTCGCAATCATCTTGAAGTGCTGAATTCGACAGTCATGCTTGTCTCATCTATATACCATCAATGTGATTTTTTCGCATGCTTGCCTCTCCAGATGCTAAAGGGATATCAAGAATGTGAATACAAGAACGGAAGCCACAGAATCGCGGTTTCAAATGCTTTCAAAATGATCAGGGCGCTGAATTACCAGATCCAGGCGTAGAAGTTTAGTCATAAGCGTGCATCGATACCGAAGCCATCACAGACGGCCCAACAAAGCCGCTTGAGGAGGGTGTGGAGCCAGCAAACCCGGCACTTGAAGTCGGCAGGATACCCGACGATGGTGCGATGCCCGAAGAGCATTTGCGAGTGAAGCTGGCTGATGGTCTCGTCAAGAAGCCAGTGGATGCGGCCGTTCCAATGGGCTGAGTACCGTTGTTCAAGCCGTAGGGGGCACTGGACGAGAGCAGAGCGGAGGTCACCGGGACTCCAACAACTGCAGAAGATGGAGATTGGCCGGAGCCAGGGGTTGGGGTAGCAGTCTTGGGTGTATTAGTGATCAGAGGCTTGTAGAAGTCATATCTTTGGTGAGCTTACCACAGTAACGGTCTGCTCGGGACCAGTGACAGTGACAGTGACGGGAGCTGCGCAGGTTGAAGTAGCGGCACCTGCCTCATTGGGCCCGCCAGGCGCGCTGCTAGCAGTGGAGGAAGCAGAGACATAGATAGTAGACTGTATCGTATTGCGGACTGTTACGTAACCTGTGTGGACGCCACTAGCACCGTTCTCATCAGCCTCGCCAGACTGACTTGCAGTCGCGTATACGGTCTAAGATTTTTTAGCCAATTTTATGCGAAATGGGAGTCAAATGTACTCACGTTGTAGTTGGTTTGGTAGGCTGTATTGTGAATAGTTGTGACTACGGTAGTAGTCGAGGTACCCGTGCCAAGAACGTAGGTCAAGGTCGTGTCTCCGGCTTGAGTCGGAGATGGAAAGCCAGTGGTGGTATATGTGGATGTGCAAGGACACTCAGAGATAGTAAGCGTCGTTTCCTAGACCCATTAGTAAAGAAGGACGATCGTACGGCTAGTGGTTATATACCGCAGTGGCAGTATACGTCTTGCCATTCTGAGTGAGGGTGGTAGGTCCCGGGCAGTACGTGATCAATTTAGTCACTATTTTAGTGGTTGTGTATGTAGGCACTGCGCCAGTGGTGAGGAGGGGAGCAACGGCGCCAGTGCTGAGTAGAGACGACCCGCCGGTACCAGTAGGATATGGAGCACCACCGCTGCTCGCTCCGGCCTCACCAGGGAAACCTGCAGAAGTCCCTTGATGACCTGAAGGCTGGAGGTCATGACCAGGGAAAGGGTGGTGTGTGTATGTCCCATTGTGGCTACGTGGGTGGTGTTTATGACCGGCCGCTTGAGCAACAACAGCCAACGCCGCCACACACGCAATAGCAAGTTTGCTGAGCATATTCAAAGATGTCGGCTGCTTGGAACGGACTTGTTTTCTAGTTTTGTGATCCGTTTACGTCAATTGTTGCTTGCTGAGTTACTGGAAATTTTGAGAGTAAAACTTTTTGTTGCTGGTATTCTCGTTGGTGCAAATCGTAAGGCCTAAAGAGTGTGGTGCGAAAACAAGTCGCAAACGAGTGACTGGAGACTATAAAAGAATGTTGAAGAAAGCAAAGGACAGCAAAGGACAGCAAAAAGAAACGAAGGTGGAGAGAAAGAGTTAGGAGTGTGCAAAAGAAGTGAGAAGGGGAGAGGTGAAGGCGTGTAGAGAGAGAGAGAAAGAAGGTAAATAAGGTTCAGGAGTAGAAAAGTGTGAACCGGGATCATTGGATATACTAGCATCAGGGGCACCAACGCAGGAACAAATTACATCTCCACGAATCCACGATGCCGTGGAGATTGCGGCTGCCTGCATTAGCGTGATACACAACACTCATTTGATTGGAGTGTTGGTCAATAATATGCAAGGCATCTTATAGACCATCTTCTTGTCCTTCTCCATGATCGTTAATTGTTCTTATTCGAGCGCAATCAGAAAGCCAAGGCTGAAGCTGGCAGCTTCTTCTGCTCATGTCCGAGGATCAGAGGAATTGCGCAGGTGTCACTGCGGGTGGTGGCGGTGAAAGGATAGCGGAGCGGGGAGTCTCAATCTTATGACTTGAAACTTGGGGTCCTCCATCCTTGCGGTCCTTGCAGTCTCCAAGTCTTTGAACCCAATTTTGCATTCTCGGCCATCTGAAGGTTCACCGATCCTCCCTCGAAGCCTTATTGTTGCTGGCGGTTTCAAAGTTAGATTGCGCTTTCGTACCCTTCAAAGTTGAACGAAATTTGGTAAAAACATGCAATAAAACATGGACGGCAGTAATTAGTGCTGCGAAGATAAGCAGGCATGCGTATAGCCTCAATTCGAAATAAGATGCAATTCGAAATGTGGAGACAACAATGACGTAGGCAAAGGTCAAAGTAAATTACAATGCAAATAGTAGGTAATCATTTCGTGAATCGATGACGCAGCGGCGGCTTTTCTCTTTTCTTCTACTCACCGGAAATGCCTCCTCCCACATCATTCATCTCCCGTCTCCTGTCCCCGAAGTACGAGTATGCCGTCTCTTAGCGACAACGCGCCTTTTCCAAATGAAATGCCTGATCTCCGCGCCATTCAACGCACCCTCCAAGCCTTCTCCACCTCATCAAAACCCTTAGAAATCCTGTGCACTATACCCCATGCCCCTGTAAAACCCTCCAGCTCACCCAACACACTCTACGTTCTCGATTCTTCTTTCAATCCACCCACGCGCGCCCATCTCCGCATATGTACTTCTGCTTTATTAAATGACGGACCAAAAGCCGGGTCAAAAAGGCTGCTACTGCTTCTCGCGACCCAGAATGCGGACAAGGCGCCGAAGCCGGCCGCCTTTGAGCAAAGACTTGCCATGATGACTATCTTCGCAGAGGCAATGGTAGAGGAATTCAAAGCTGAGGCCGGTCGTCAAAGTGTTGTCATCGATGTAGGCGTCACCAAGGAGGCTCGCTTCGTGGACAAGGCAAGGGTGATTGAGGAATGCGGGCATTACTTTGCCATAGATGATGCAGGAGCGGAGGAGTCCGTTGAGCAGGTCCACCTGACGGGCTTTGATACGCTTCTTAGATTGTTGGATACCAAATACTATCCCCACGACCACACCTTAGCCCCATTAGAGACGCTTTTCCAGAAGCATCGAGTCAGAGTTACGACGAGGACTGGTGATGCATGGGGAGCGACCGAGCAGCAGGATGAGTATATGACAAAGCTACAAAGAGGAGAAATGGAAGCTAAAGGTGGTAAAGGAGAGTGGATGGAGAGAATTGAGTTGGTGAATGGCAGGAACGAGGGTGATGAAATTGTCAGCTCTACCAAGGTGAGGGAGGCGAGTAAAAGGAGGGATGAGGCGGCATTGATGAAGCTGGTGACAGAGAGGGTAGGCAAATGGATCTTCGATGAGAGATTGTACGTCGACGAGGCCTGAGTTGCTTATGATTATGGATTGAGTCAAGGAGCAGACAGGCTCGAGTGGAAATTGTACTTTCAAAAAGTTCCTTCATCGGTATACTGACCCGTCTAATTTTGACCTATCTTCGGACGACCTGTAGCCTGTCTTGCACCCACTCTTAATCCTTAGCATACTGTCTCGTCCCCAAATTCGAATCCAAATGCCCGGCAATGCCTCTGCTATGAGCTCTCACGCGTCGTACACAATCTGACCCTCGGCATGCTCACTGAGAAAGTCGTCGTCTAGAGGTTCCACCCGCTCGTCCGCGATCCCATCCAGGGAGTGCTCCTCGAAAAGATCCAAATCATTTGCGCCATCAAGCTCCATAGAATCGCCGTAAGCGTCGAACATTGAGGCCTCAGCCTCGTCCCCATCCCCGTCTAGCATAATATCTCCCGCGTCTTCCAGGGGCTCGTCAAGCACCGAGTGCAACCCAAGACCCGTTGAATTGGGTTTTCTTAATGACTTTAAGCTTCTGCAAGCGCGAGGGTCAATCAGCTTGCTCTGTATCAAAAACCAGAGCCGCGCTTCTACAAAGGACGAGATCGTGGCGCCAGTTGAGTCGCGGTCCCTGGTGCGCAGATAGCTCTGAGGCGACAATTGCAGTCTGTGGAGCTTTTCTCTCAAGCGGCTCGAATTCGTACGGCAATTGATCCTAGACAAAGTGTGTGATATCGTGGGAAGCAACCCAAAACGCTGCGAAACCGCCTGATGTCAACGCATCAGCAGCGACGTGAAAATCAGTGACAGGGTCTACCTTGGCATAACCAGGGCTAAATAACAGAGGCGATATGGCGGCAAGTTTCAGGAACCCATCATCGCTTGAAAGGACAATCCCTCCTGATCTGATGGGTTGGTAGTCACTCAACATCCTCCGGAGCGAAGAGTCCACCAATTGGACCAGGCTATCAAGCTCGACTTCTTGGACTGTGTAACTACGGCATGTTGTAGGATTGTCCAGCGGATGCACCCAGTGCGTATTGGAAGAAACGCTGTCTTGAGAGGTCTCTGGTGAAGTGCCGACTGATAAGGTCCTTGGAATCCGCAGGTCGCATCTCTCTGCAAGGTTGTCCGGAACACCTTGAGACCCTTCTCGCGATGACAACTGAGAGTAGTGCCCTCTTTCAAGATCTTCAACAGGGTGCGTGGAGACCAACTCGTGCAGACCGCCACTACCAGACACGGCAACCTGAGCCCTCAAAGGGGTTTTAGTCCGCCTGCAGTTGGTGAATTGGAAAGTCATGCGAATTTCTGTCAGGCATACAGATTGGACACATATCGGAGGTCTGGTCATAGCACTGCTTGACGAGCGAACTGATAAGGAGATGAGAAGTCTGTTCGAACCATTAATGGTTAGAGAAGCGTCAAGGCAGAGTTGCGACCAGAGCTGTATAGCTCAGTCAGCCATCTTCTCTAAGGCGTAGCAGCATCAGAGCACCTCTGCGTTGCGAAGCATGACCCCAATGTCCTCGGTTGCTTGAGACACAGTAGAACCTGATAATGCCATGTGGTCAAAGAGAAGCTCTACATGAAGCCTTAGACTATTAGTTCCAGCGACCCAAGTACCAGAAGAGATCAATGCATCTAAGTTTCGGATGTGCAGGGGAAAATCATAGTCGCAAGCTTGAGAAGAAGAGAGGGTGATGCAGCAGCCAGTGTTAAGCTTGAGGTTATGTTTGTCAAAAATGTGCTCGAGCTCCCCAAGTCCATGGACTCCTACCACTGGCGGCGTCATACCTGTACTGAGCTACAAATTTGCAAGAGATGGGGGAATTCTTGGAGAGTTGCATCACATAAGGTAACAGAAGATACTCGGAGTTCGTTCCCCATTTTACACAGCTCAGACTTCACAAATTCTATGGCTCGAATTCAGGAATAGTTACGATTTCCAGAGCAACTGGATATAATACTTTTTGTAGGCAACTCTTTTCAAAAGTATAACGTGTGTGTTTTCCATTCCTTGAGAAGCCTCTACATGTGAATGAGAGGGTTGGGTCTGCACTTAGGTATTTAGGTAAAATTACTTCGAGCTAGTGTAATTTTGCTAACAATTACCTAAGGAAACTTAGGGCTTTCCGCATCTCAACTGGAGCCATAGTTCCCATTAATCGCATCGTCGCTTGTCAACACGGGATCAGTACCGATTCACCTTGCTGTTGGGCGCCATGCCGCTTTCTCATTCTTTACGATCTTTGTGTAGGGCACCGTCGCCTCTCGCTCCCATGTGTCATCCAGCACTCCGCGGCTTCCACGGCACCCCAGCTCGCAGCACCGATGGAGTATTCAAAGACTTGACAAACATGCGTGTCAGAACGCCATGGGTTGAGGCTCTCAGAATGCAAAGAGAGGAGGGCTTCGATCCAACAAAAAAATCAAGCACACCCGCGACCCCATCAGACCGCGATCTCGCTCCCAAGAGGATGTCAGATAGCTTCCATCGAGTCGTACGAGCAATCCTGCACACCTAAATATCTGACTAGCTGACTGATTCAGACTAGGTTATACCACTCGCCCAAGATCCCTGGCTACTAGACAATTACCTCAACGCAAACGGCCATATCAGGTGTGCTTGAATCGGCCTCGGAATGGGCCTCTCATACTAAGACAATCCAAGACTCGGAACAATATTTATGGATCTCGATGCTCTCTCTGGGGTCATTGCATATAAGCATACCGGAGAATCCGTAACGACCGTTACAGCTGCTGTCGATAGAATTACCATAAATCACCCGTTGAGAGAGCTATGCGATCTTGAACTATCAGGTCAGGTAACTTATGCAACAGGAAGAAGTAGCATGGAGATCTCTCTGCAAGTCGCTAAAGCTCCAGTGAAAGGGGCTACAATTGACAAAGAAGACGTCTTGATGACCTGTGCGTTCACCATGGTGTCCTTAGACCCGTCTACTAAGAAGCCTGTGGCTATAAATCCTATAAAATTGGAAACAGAAGAAGAAAAGCGGCTGTTTGCCTTGGGTGAGAAGCATTCAACCGAAAAGAAAGCCCTCGCCAAAAAGACGTTGCGTAAACAGGCACCCAATGATGAAGAAAGTGAAATAATTCATGCTCTGTGGCTCAAACAGCTAGAATATCATGGCAAGTGTCATTATCAACAGTTTTGCCACGCTTGCTGCGCCAATCCTAATATGTGAATGTAGACCCCAATATTTCTACCAGGAAACCCGACAATGTGATCTACATGGAAAAAACCCGTCAGCAATCCTCGCAAATAATGCAACCACAATACCGCAACCGGCACAACTTCATGATATTCGGAGGCTTCCTACTCAAGCAGACCTTCGAGCTCGCTTTCTGCTGCGCGGCTGCCTGCTCACATTCGCGGCCAACTTTTGTCAGTTTAGATCCCAGTACTTTTGAGAACCCGGTGCCAGTTGGCAGCGTGCTCTACTTGACGGCGACTGTCGCGTATACAGAACCGCCCCTTGTGACGACAACTCGTACCGGTGATGGCGTTGAAGATACGACAGAGAGTCACGGAGAGAAGTATACAAGAGTGCAAATTCGCGTAGACAGCAAAGTGAGAAATATCGAGCACGGAGAAACCAAACCAACAGGTCAATTTAATTATACATTTACGGTAGAGAGGGAGATCCGCGTTATGCCTGCGACGTATTCGGAGTTTATGATTTGGATCGATGCGCGAAGGAGAGCCGAGAGCGTAAGGGCTAGCACTGAGGGGCTGGAGGCTGGACGGAGTACATCGGGGAACGACAGTAGGAAGTGTGTAAGGGTTACTGAGTAAAGACGACCCGTGGGATTCGACTTATGTGGTATACTAGCACTCTTGTTGATGGTACCTTGCCATATTCGAGGATAGCGACTTGGAGTCTTTCGTCTTAGACTTGAGCAATCTTCTGCGTGATATTCCTGTAGCTGTTGAGGACTTCGCTTTCCCTGCAAGCAGTCTCTTGGGTGTTTTTGTAGTACAAAGTACCAGTAAAAGTATTTGTGTCGTTGCCGGTTTGAGGTAGGTCTTCATCGCTCAAAATGGCTAGGGCTTCCGCCTTCAAATTCCCGCAGTGCTCCGGCCTCGGATTCGTTCCAACCTCTTGTATAGAAGGACTTCGCTTGTTGGTTTGGCATTCACTTCTACTTTGCGCATGCGGTTACATTCACAATGGCTCTTGTCAATGTCTGGCATCTTCGACGAGTTGCAGAAGCATCAGCTAAGCCCTGCGACATCTGCTACAAGCCAACTACGAGCGTCCTAATCACCCCGGACAATAAGGTATTGCCAGCCCATCATTCTTTCGGCTGGATTGACAAATTAGTAGGACTATTTCTATGTCTGTCCAGGACATCTGAAAGACCGTGGTTTTTGTACTCCTGTCGTTGATGAAGCTGAAGCAGCTGCCAAGCAAAAGAAGGAGGAAATGGATCGTGAGATCGAGCTTATTAAGAAGGAATACGAAGAAAAGATGAAAAGGAAGAAAAGCAAAGATAAGAAAGGCAAGGATAAAGATGCCGACATGGGCAAAGATAAGGGAAAAGATAATGAGAGCAAAGGTGACATCGACGATGAGAACGCAGAGAAGGAGAAAGATGCCAAGGTATATCGGCATTCACTTGGGAGTAGTCACTGCTAACTCGACTCCAAGATCAAAGCAATCGCGAGTAAGGAATCATCATCAATTGCGGATGAAATCCCTCGGATCTACGCTCTCCAGAAGTATGATTACTTGCTGCCGCTATACCGAGGCTGAACAACATGTTGTGATACTGATCTGACCTTCTACAGGGTTTTCTATCAAAAGAGGCTTGACCGTATCCGCAATGCAGAGCTTGCTAAGAGGAACCGGGAGCGTCTCAAGAGCCCTTCCTTATTTCCGTCCGTGCCAACCGACGAGATTGGATGACACTCTCATGCACAGTCCTTCATATCTCGCTGATCCATCCATCGTTCGTGATTGACTAAGATATTATGGACCCGTCAGTCGTAATTCAAGGTCTGGGTGGGGTAACCCTTTCGGCCCCCATTCCGTTATCTGGACATATTTCCGAGAGACCAGCACATCGCTAAGGTTTATTGGGCCAGTCAAAGCTTTGGTCTGAGTATTTCCGCAAAGGACGCCAAAGACTAGGGTTGCGTGTGACTCAAAACGACTTCTCGCGTCCGACGTAGGTGTAACGGTAATCTGGTGGTGGAGATAAAGGACCTCAGGCGGTGTGAAGGCCTTTCTGAAATGAGTGGCCAACAATGAAGCCTTGTCTCTCGACTTAGAAAGTACAAGCCAGGGCCAAGTCTATGCGCTATGCGGCGTGGTTCTGTTGCTGCGTGTCCAGCCAAATCTTGAAGCTCTTACCGAGCCTAGAGTCGATTGTCGCCCCAGCCTGTGTCAAGTCAAGAAGCGGTCAAGAGCACAGGAGAAGTGTCTCTATCCGTTCCGTTAGTGTGAGATGGCTAAAAGCGAAAATTGTATCAATGGTTTGGTGGTATTGACGGGACCCAATTACTTACATGATTCGACCGGCCGAGGCAAGCCATTGCCCTGCTTCTCAGCTGAAACATATTGACAATTGCATACAACTCTATTGTGTGACATGAAAAGCTAGAGTATGGTTACATTGAGTTGCAGGTCATCACTAACGTGTCTCTGCCAAGAAATGGTCGGCCCGTATTTATGTGGCCAAGATTCAAGAAAGGCGTTATGAAAAAAATTGGAATTTTTTTGCCACCCGACAACCAATCAGATGGCGAGTTTTGGTTTGCCTCATCTCGCACTTGATATACGTACATGCTTCCTTTTGACCGCCACGACACAACACGTGTGTTTATGTCGATCAGATGCTCGGGATGGCGGTGTGCATCTGTTTATCGTCGTCGTCATTGTGCAGCGGCGACTTCAACGTTCCCCATAACATCCCATGAGACCTAGTTTTACCCTTGTGCAGTATGCTGCATTCATCAACATTCAGCGTTCAAGCCCAAATCCAATATTCCAAACGCTAGGAAGACTGTCAAGGCGTCGCAATAGCTTTCCTCAGCAACTGGTCTCAACCAAGCTTGATGATCATTACCTGTACCCTTACTTGACGCTCACAGATACCTGAGACCCAACTTCGCTTTGGCACAAGGCACCGATATTATTAACAGCCGTGTGACGATTGGTGGTCATCTCCAAGGTCAGTAGAGTGGGTCCAATTACCGGATCAGCCTTATACCGTCCGCATCTGGAACAATTCGGTGGCCCTCGGACCAGGAGCTCAAGTGGGAATGCAGCAATAGGCTACCGCCTCAGCTACCTCTTGTGCCATGCACTTTCCCCCCCACGGCAGTTGGCAAGATAGCCGGGACTCACCGTTGCTTGTAGCTCCCTTTCTCTCCCTTCCCCGGTCCTTTTGACGTGGCGGGAGCGTCATTGCAACGCCGGGGGATCAACGACTGCTGGCCCACTTACCTTACATAATAAGCGGCTCATGGCTAGGACGTTGCAAGACCTGGTTCTGGTACGGAGGAAGCTGGTCACTTTCACCTTGATCGAGATCAACTGGCATTGACTAGAACCCCTGTTAGCGCCATCTAGAACGTAAGCTTGCTCCCCAAATCACGTTTGGAGCCATAGACACATTGTGACCGTGAGCACTTGCTCAATGTAGCCCTTAGCGTGCTCAAAGATTGTAGCTGCTGTGGCATTTTCCAAAACAGCGCGCCCCCAACGTTGAAGGTGGAATGTAAACGAACACCGTAATTATCAATACTTCATTATTAATCAACCACTCCATCTAACACACTTCACTCCACCCACATCCAGTCCAACCAAGTCATCTACACCAAACGCCCCACGCCAACTCCCTAAATCTTCCCCCCTCCACCCCGCACCCCCGGCCTCTCCTTAATCTCATCGACCCTCCCCCTCCCCAGCGTCACCCCCGGCACCACCCACTCCCCACAACTGCACTTCATCCCCTGCCACGCATACCTCCCCACACTCTGTCCGCACTTCCGATTCGGACACTCCAGCCTCCCCTCCAGCTTCCCCAGCTCGAGCTCCGGCCTCATCCACGAAAGAGGCGTGAGGTGGAGATGCGCACAGAGCTGGGCTGTTGTCTGTCCCGTGGGGTGATGAGGAACCAGATAAGCGGACGTGGCGAGCGGGGTGCGGCAGCGCCGGCAGCGGTACGATAATGTTGGTGCTGGAGAATGAGCGGGGACATCATCTTCTGTTTCTTCCTCGGCAGCGAGATTCATGCGCGTCGCGGTGCCCTCGTCGCCGAAACGGAGCTCGTGGACTGCGGGCGCGACGCCGGCGGCTACGCTCGCTTCGATGGTCCGGCGGTACAGCCAGCGCTGGTAGAGAGGGTGGTTGTCGAGGGCTTCTGGCGTGGAGGGACATCTCATGTCGTGGTAGAGGGAGAGTTGGTGCATGAAGCCATGGTTGGGCTCTGCGAAGGGACGGGATTGCCGTATGAGGTCGAGGGCGGAGTGGGGGGTGAGGGTCGGGTTGGTGGAGAGGAGGTGGGCGATTAGGATGGTTGTGGAGCGGGATTTGCCCATGGCGCTGGAGGGGGGGGGATGTTAGTGACTGTTTGGATGGGTTGGTGTGTTCGCTTTGGGAAGAGGGGATATGATGAGAAGGGATGGAGAAGCATCTAGTTCATACGCAAAGAAGAGACGGAAGGAGCGAGGGTGAAGCGTCGAGATGGTAAAGATAGGATGGATCCCGCTGGGTGGAAAGGAATGATAACATGGGATTGATTGCTTGAGCGACTACGTTGGTGGTGCTACATCATTTCTGATGGAGAGGACGCTTCCTCAGAGGTACGAAAAGACAAGACAGCTTCAGATCTCTCGTCTGTCCATACAGGCGATAGCGACAAAGGACTCTTCCCAAGGGCAGTATCCAGCAGTGAAATGGGCATGTCCATCGCCGATTTCCAACAGTTCTCTTTTTTTTTTGCCCCATTCCACGCGTCCTCGATACATGCCTCTGTAAAGGCGCCGTATGTGAAGCTCTCCGAACACTTTCTTTCTGATCGGAGGACGGCGACAGACCCTTTTCGAGAACGACGACCATGGACTACGGAGATGAGCAACGTTGGGAGAGCAGGGAGGCATCGGACTGGCCGAAAAAGACCAACACACGCTTCTGGCGGGATGCTCCCACACACACACACGGAGTACGAATTTTTTTTTTCTCTTTCTTTCTTGCAATCATTTGCAAACGCTCGCAGGGAAAGAAATGTACGGCATCAATTAACAAAAATTCTTTGACCTACCAATGAACCAGTACCCCTCCTCCCCCTTCAAGGCCTTCTCGAATGAAGACATTGCTGGTGGGAAAATGCTCGATTATATTCTCGTCGTCCACGTCATCGACATCGACAACGAGATGCTTGAAGTTGACAAAGAGGTCTTTCTCATTAAGGGGGAGCCTCAGCACGGATATTACATGTGTGATATTGGCCTTGCGCAGGGCGTCTTTGCGCCGCAAGGAGAACAGTCTGTAAATTGTTCAGGTGTTAGCCTCGGATGTATCTATCTGTATTTGGGGCAGGTAGGTAGAGGTAGGGTATCTATTTACCCTCCGATGTAGAGATTTGCGTCTCCGGGGATGCGGTCCAAGGACATTGGTGGTGTAGTGTGGTGTGGGCGAATGGAGAGTGCTGGGGGCTATGGTTTTTAGGGCACTGTAGTGCATTTATGGTGCATGGAGTTGTTCAGTTTTGAGAATTGATTCCTTTTTCCTTTTTCCTTTTTCCTGGCCCAGACCCAAGTGATGGTCAATTGTTTTCACCTACTCGATTACTCGAGTACCTACTTTGCTGATCATCACATCTCGAACTCCAACACCGATTGACACTAAATAAGTAAGCATTTATAAGGCATCGATTCCTCAGCTATCTTCAAATTATAAGGTACAGTGGGGCGTTCAGGTACCACTACTTGATCCTTCTTACCCCGCTCTGCACTGGTGGCACCTCAATCAAAACATTCCATTAAATCGTTCCTCAATTCGCTATATACGTAGTCAGGTGTTTCTTGGTGTTTTCCCATATGACATTTGCTTCTTGTTGGGAGCTGTTCAGGGTTTTTTTCCAATGACCAATCACTCGATTGGTAGGACCAGGCCAAGGCATGGCAGCGCCTTACGAGCAGCATGAAACGTGTTCAATGCCTTTCGCTTCCCCCATGTCTGCGTCTGGACAATGGTCCAATTGGCGAATTGAGCCTTGCGATTCTCTCATTACATCGTCCTTCTTCAACTCAGTGCTTGATTTCGGTAGGGCTGGTGGCAAATTGCGAGGCTGGATTACTCCAGCCACTCATAATTCAGGATAGTCAAGCGGATGTTGGTCCATGGCCTTTTCAATGGAAAATTATCTCTCCTTGCCAATTGCCATCTCATCTAGGAAGTCCGGGATAATACACGATAATTAATATGTTCATATCCTAAATGGCAAGGCGAACTCGTCGAACCACCTTCGGTTGGCTTCTTGACTCGTAGATCACTGTCGGAGCGATTGGTCAATGGAGCACCAGAATCTGCATCATCCTTCCTTCCATGCGCTTTTTGCCTCGCATGAACCAGCACATCACGATCCTAGCGGGTCCTGCGTAGTGACACCACATCATGCATGGTTGAGAGGACAAAGACGAAGTTCACATGGCAAGAAATCGTTCTACACCTGTCGCAGAAACCACGACAACGTCGTCTCTGCTTCTCAGGGGCCATACTGGAATCTTGGATTAAAATGGTGTTTGCAAAATCGTGACCAGCGGCGTTCCTCGATTCCGGAGGGAGTTCTACGAAGTTGTGAGTCCTAGAGAAGCACTGTCATTTCGTCCCAAAAGATCCTTCGGTTCTCCTCTACTCCACTAGTCACCTTGTACACCTTGCACACCTTCTACAAACAGTCAATCAACCGAGACATTCTGGACACTGTAGGCGGAAGTTGCGGACCACATCTGCCATAACCACACATGTTTGATTTTTACTCTCATCTCCACTTCTCCTCTAGTCTTTGTTGTTGTAGGTTCTTGAGGAATTTGGTTTGGAAGGAAGTTCTAGAAAATTCCATGACATTCGGAGTAATGTCAGGATTTCTGACAGTGTCATGATGGTCCGCGAACGGGTTCAGGAGGATTCTTCACCGACCCCCAGTGTTTCTTTATGGAGGGGTTGGATCAGGATCAGGATCAGGATCAGGTACTCGGTAAAGCAGTCCAGTACTCCGTACGATAAATTGATAAGTACTGCAGCTCAAGGATAAGTAACGACCCTGCTCGCAACTTGGCAAGATCGGACCCTCTTTCTAAAAAATAAAAAACGGCGCTAGAGCATACTTATGCACGTGCGGGATACTACCCTAACTAGGAGCAGTCTCCTCCGCGCAAGAAACTAGAATCCTCTGTCTTCGTCGAGACCCCTCGACCCCACCTACTTTAAGGCACTTTACCCCAAAGTAAACTGCGCCTTCGGGTAACCTTCGGCCTATCGTTAAGGTACGGGTATGTTACGAGAGGCTGACGGAGATATGTATCATTCATTCAATTCTGCGCACGTACAAATAAATATAAAAAGGGAATAATATATATCGGCAGTGAGGCTGACTGATGTCAGCATATTTCCTTGGACAAGTCATGACTTCCTCCCAGCCCTCCTCCGAGTCCTTGGGAAGCCTCAGATTTCTGACCGTGCATACAAGCGCACTTACTCTCTTCTAGCGTAGGAATAGCACCGCGATAGAGGCACGAGTCAGTGGTTTTTCTCACCCATATTTGAAGGTGAGTGATCCTTTATGCTTACCGTAATGTTGTCATGTCCGTGCTCTATCTTCGCGCAGATCACGCGGAGCGAAGAATCCCTCTTGTATGGCGGAGAGGTCTACTGTGATGCTCCATCCTACTTGGGCCCACAAATGCAGATCCATGAATCAGACACTGCCGACAAACGGCCCCTTCGTCTGCATGTGGTGTGCATTAATGATTCCCTTATGGTTGCATCGAGCCATCGTTAGCGTCCAGCTCTCGACCTTGTAGGGCTGCTGGGCTCAGGGCTGCCCAAGGCGGCTTCCCAAATCCCAGAGAAGGTCCCGTAACCCCGTAGCCCACTCTTGGATCCTTTCCGTGATAGCGCTCCACCAGGGATACCCCTTGTTTGGAAGGCTCAAAACTTTTTTAGGTACAGCAGAAGCTTGACGATTTAAGGCTCATAGGGTTCTGCTAAGTCGCGCACACCCCGAGTCTCAACTCTCAAGATGGGTGCAACCGTGGAAGGAAGTTTTTTTTTTTTTTTTTGGATCTAAAAGTAAGTTAAGAGGAAACGGAGCGACCCCTCTTGCAGAAGGAAGGGAAGAAAGAAGGGGGAAGGGGGCAAAGAAGTACTCCGTACCTTTACTCTCTAGCCAGCCCTACGAAACTACGGCTGACGATGCCCCGAGACCCATAAGTGAACTTAAGCAAGGTATTTGACCGATGGATGTCCCCACCCCGCTTCGTTGCTCCAAGGTCTCGGCTTTGGACATCACAAAGCTCTACCCACACCTCAAACCTTCAAACATGTGCTAGCATTTGCTGGAAACAACGAGGTCAAGGAAGGCAGCTCATGCCAGAGTCCTCCCCTATCCTTCTCCCTACCACTTCCGCCTTCTCACTGGCTGCCAATCATCTTTCCAAATTTTAATCCTGCATAGTTTTGCCATTGGTCGGTGTTACCGCGCGATTTGGTTGGACAACTATTTTTTTTTTTTGCCATTCAACTTGTACAATTCCAGTCAACGCTTGCATTGCCACCAATATTTCGGAGCCACACTCATTAGGCCGTAGACTTGCAACGCCTTACGACCCTTTACGATTGCATCGTCATTTTCAGCGTGGCAATTTACGCCCTTATGGATTTTACTCGTGCTACGTCGCCTCGTTCAACGCACATACATGACCATAATTCCAATCATGGACGAAGGCGTTCGACCAGTCGGCCTTCAACCATGCCATACTCACGAGCCCCTGCCCCATTGCCAATTCCTAATACGAGACACGACCTTGCTCCACCTCCACTTCCTCCTCCGAGATATATTGACGAAATCACTGCTGGCAGTGATCCAGGATGGGCTTGGGGAAACGATCCTGAAGAGGGGGACTTTGGGAAGGCACGGGAGTCAGCCAAGCCAATGTCGAACTTTCCAAAGAGTTGGGGTAGAACCATAGAGGAAGACAGGCCATTGGGCCGGCCAGAATTCAAGCGACGAGAGAGCTCGACTTCGACAATTAGATCTCCGGCAGACACGAGCAGGGGAATTGATTTCGCAAGGCATCAGGATGAAGGATACTACAGTCTCTCCGGACCGAGACATAGTGCCATGAGTCAGCAGTCAGTATATATATGTTTTCTACGGTTACCTACCCTAGCCATTGTGCCACCACAAAAGGCAAGCAGCCCATCACTTGAACGGTGTATTTTCAGTCATTTGCTGCTTGCACTGCTCTCCGTCACCTGGCGTTCAGCGTCTTGCGTCTAGGTACCCGTTAGCTAATGGGCACATCAACTCAGACTGCATGGTGAGAGGCATTTACAACAGGAAAACCTCAAAAACTCATCACAGGCGTATGACAACAAACTGCTGTCCAAGATTGGCAAGCCCAAGACGCCGCCCCGTAACCCTTCACTGGGCAGTATCGAAAGTTCACCAACCTCGAGTCTCTCTTTCCACCAACAACAACAAAGCGGAAGGCATCCAAACCAGCTGAGATCTTTGTCATTCCCACATTCTTCATATTCGAATAGTGCATACTCGGATCCTCCAATTAAGAAAGAACCTTCGTATGGATATGGCGACAGTCCGCAATCAAGACCAGTCTCTCCAGGTCTGAATTCCTCGACCACCAACCCAAATAGTTTTACGGATTGGCGAAGTCCACCGTCATCGGCGCACGAGTCTGATCAACACGCATACTATCCACAGCGATTTCCCTCTTCGACTAATGTACTGCGACAGCAAAAATCGCGCCGTTCAACGAGTGGCTCGCTGCTTTCAAGTTATGATGAGTCAGCAGCAAATTCATTGAGTTTGAATAATACCGCTAGTACCATTAGCGAGCGCCCTAGCCGATTAAAACGCGAAAGCTATGATCCCACTAAAATTTGGGAAGCAGACTCGGCAGATTCTACCTTCCCCATGGAAGATTCAGTTTCCAAACTTCGCCTTGAAGATCGTCCACCACCAAATAGCAAGCTTGAATCTTTACCATACTTCTACAAACGTTCAAATCCATCACTTCATACATCGCGTTCACGTCCAGGCATGAAGCGCAAGCCTTCTCAGTCGCCGCCTCCGGACCCTGCGCATGAGGCTAACTCATCACTTGCCCCGATGGGGGGGAACAACACCGACCTTTATCAACGCAATGTCTCAACACCACAACATCCAAGCCATCGAGTCTCCCCAGTAGGACGACAATTTGCACAAAATCAAGGTTCCTTCTCTTCACAATCCTCAGCGGGTCCTCGCAACAACTCATACGCGTCCTCTGCAGGATTATCCGTCGCGAGCAGTATCACAACCCTTGACCAGCACTCGCCTGGCATATCACCTTCCTCCGAACAACAACAGCAACAGCTCCTCTATCAACAACACAATGGTCAAGATTCACCATACGTCACCTCCCTTCCGATAAATCAAGGCCCTCGCAACAATAGGTCCCAACAACAATATCCCCAAGCTCCTCTCGAAAACCACCCTACGCCCCCTCTCGACCAAAAGGTACAGAACCTTCAAAATCAGCGAAAGAATAACGCGCCGCCAAATATGCAACAGCCATCTTTCATTTGTGTATGCTGTCCCAAAAAGCCCAAAAAATTTGAGACGTTGGAAGAATTAAGGTAAGCTATTGCACAGGTTCCCAATACTTTCTGCAGGTAGCTGATGATTACCTCTTACTTCTAGGGTACACGAATCTGAAAAGCAATACTCATGCACGTACTGCTCCAATCGGTTCAAGAATAAGAACGAAGCCGAGCGTCACCAGAATTCTCTTCATCTCCGGAAACATTCCTGGTCTTGCGCCACTCTCAATGGCAGGTTCGACGGCGCGTTCTACCCTTCCACTAATGTGCCACCGGCCGACAGTAGTCCTTCCCAGTCTCAGCCCCCACCGCCGTCCACCTCTCTCCCAGCATATGATACTTGTGGCTACTGTGGCCAACAATTTCCCAACGAGCCAGCTCCGGACTGGGAAGCACGTGGCGTACATCTCAATAGCGTACATAAGTTTGGCGAATGCAATCAATCCAAGAAATTCTTTCGTGCTGATCACTTCCGCCAACATCTGAAGCATAGTCATGCTGGCACAAGCGGAAAATGGACGAACATGCTGGAGGGGGCTTGCATGAGGGAAGAACCGAACCCGGTACCTCAGGACAACAACGTGTCGCAGGGAGCGCCTGTTGCAAATATGGGAATGGGGCCAACCAACATGGGCCAGGCAAGTATGGGTCAAGATCTGGGTCAAAACATGGCTCAAGCGAATATGGCTCAATTAGCTATGGGGCAAGCCAATATGGGCCAAGGTAACATTGGGCAAGATGGCATGGGCCCAAGTGACATGGGACAAGGCAGCGTGGTCCAGAATGTCATTCAGCCAAAATATGAATCGTTGGACATGAACATAGACCCAAACATTGGCATACAGCAAATTGGCGGCATGGGCCCTGCTGGAAACGTGGGCAGCATGGGAGCCGCTCCTGGGCGTGGGATGAGCATGCAAGGAGGTCAGATGCGCGGAGAGAGGATCGATGAGATGGCTCAAGAGATGTAGAGCTCGCCGCTCTACGCTCAAATTTTATTCGCTTCCGAGGTTTCGACAACAAACCGACTCTCCGGGAATTTGATTGCTCGCTGCGTCACAAGTATAGCGGACGTTGAATGAGGCGCGTCTGGAGCTTCGGGTAGGGCTCTAATCAGTGGTTCATCTGATAGGGCTGGCTGTTGATGCGTCCTTGTAAGGCGAAGGGGTCATAGGGCTCGTCGCATTACATAGGGACTGGCGTTATCTACCTTTCTTTTTTCATCTTTCGGTCAAACGAGCGCACCGCGTTCTAGCACAGCCAATAATCAGCTCCCCGGCTTGGTCGACTCGATGGTCCAAGATTCCTTTTCATGGTCACCATGGTTAACGAAAGGGATCTGTCGTTTGTTCCTAAGTATTCTTGCGCTGAGGAAGGCTTTTTTTTTTAATGTATACCCAGACAGGCACCTATGGCACATAAGTTGCGCAGCAGATGATGATATAGGGATTCCCGAGACTTTGACGAAATGAAATAGAGTGCGCATCCTTGTCCAATTGGTGGTTTTGCGCTTGCGCTCGTGGTGATGCCCGTCGCTTGGGTTTTGTAGAATGTGCAAGTCTGCGGTGCGAAAGAAGCACCAAGAAAGAAGACGTGCCAATACACGATGTCGCCTCTAAATGATCCATTCGTAGCTGTTGTGGTCCCACATTACATGCATGCTGATGCCATGAAAGTAAGTATGGTCAATTGATGGAAAAGGTAATGCATTGCTTTTTTCAAGGGGGGTATCAATCCATTTATCGTCTACTCCAACGACGTGCTAACAATGCACAACCGTCACTCATCACCTTCAACTCCCGCAACCCTCTTGGCGATCCTCATCTCCCTTTCCGTGAGCCCAAGCACAGTGGCATATTCCCCAAACGCATCCACCATCTCCTTCAACCCCGCCTTCATGGACCCAACCACCAAATCCACTTCCTCGACTCTCCTATCCGAGTCGGAGAACTCCACATCCGTCCAATGAGCCGGCAAACGCTCCACGAATCCTTCCACGGACTGTATGACGCTGACAAACGCTCGGATCAGCAAGGCGACATCCTTAGCAACCCTGCCGTAATTATCTTCCGTCAGGCTTGCGACAGCTAGAGCAGTCAGCGCA
Source organism: Usnea hakonensis (assembly GCA_013423325.1). Lineage (NCBI taxonomy): Eukaryota > Fungi > Ascomycota > Lecanoromycetes > Lecanorales > Parmeliaceae > Usnea > Usnea hakonensis. The sequence goes on along the minus strand of BLJB01000271.1, from coordinate 135,256 downwards.
TTGACAGAATCAATAATGGGGCCGAGCTCGCTGAAAGGCGATCCTAGAACCACGACACAGACACGACGCCGAAATGTCTGGCGGAAGGGGTGTCCCAACCGAGAGCGTAAGAAGTTCAAGACGTGAATGTTGCACTGAGCGAGCAGACCGCTGCTGCTCCAATTTCGCTGCTGGTCTTCGGTAAGGAGCTTTTGACATGCAACGCCTAGATACTTCTCTCCTTCTGCGCGTTGGCTGTCTAGAAACTTTAGAGGCTTTGCGGGCTGTGGTGATTCCCCATAGGACTTGGCGATGGACCCGAAATTTGACTCGATCTTCTCGCGTGTAGTCGTGGGTACTTTGACATTGCTGAAGATGTTCTCCTTTCTAACAGACGCCGACGAGATTGAAGGCAAAGACTCAATGACGGTTTGCTGCGGAGGTGCTAAGGAGTTGGGCTTTGGATTTTGGAATTCAGCGACGCGATTGCTGATGGCGAGGATATTTCCCAAGCAGAGAGTCATGATCTGCTCCCATGCTGAACCGCTTGGGCGGTCTATGTCTGCGAAGATGGCTTTTCGCCGTGGTGGGAACCGCTGACTGATGAGACCCAGCTCGCAAAACGCAAAGGTCTAAGCGGGTTTAGCATTTACAAATTTGATAAAACGCTATACAGCTTACCCTAAGGATCTCTCGTTTTGCCTTCAGCCCGTTCAGCAAGCTTGCATTCGGGTCTTTGGAGCTACTTGTTAGGGGCTGCTCTTGCTTCATCGGCTCCTGTGTAAGATAGGCGCTAAAGATTGTGTTTGAGAGATCCCATAGTGTAATTAAGCAGACGCTCGAGACAAATGAGCGAACGATGAGGGAATAGTGGTACGGTGGTATGTACGATCGTTGGTATGCCGGTACATCCTGCAGCAATGCAGCCAAATACGAAAAGAAGCTCCACGCTGCCCTTCGAAGGAAAATGGGGTAGACTATAAGTCCGGAAATGGCCATACTCGCTGCGCGGATGCCAATCCATTTTGATAGATTGAACAGCGAAGCCTTTATCTGAATAATTGGATGCTCCTGCTTCGGAGGTTGTCCAGAATTGGTATCCGTCTTCAATTGAGTGATTGGCAAGGATACGCTGTCGTAATTGTAGTAGAGATGCAAAGCAGATTGAAAAACGGCGAGCATGAAGAAGACTGCGCGGAGGTACACCGACCGCTCATTGAGTCGTTTGCGTTCCCATGGTCTGGATTTGTATCAGCCGCAGCCTTGAGCAGCACCGGGATAGAAGCTCACTTACCTTCCTTCAGCTACCAATCCTAGATTCGCCGACCGTGGCGCCGACCATATGTAGATCTCACCGAACCACCACGCCGAGAACAAGTACCACGCAAAAGTCTGAAAAGTGTTGAATCGGAAAACAGATCTTGCGAAAGTATTGAAAGGTGATGCTGACGTTCGAGTGCCTGAAGCTCTTTTCAGTTCACGAGTCTGGCTTCAAGACTTTCTCGGTCGTACCCAAATGTAACTGAGCGACCCGCAGCACGAAGACAGAGAGTACTGAGATGAAGATGAGGAGTGTCCGTATGCCTGCCGGGCCGATTGGAAACCAGGGCCAGATTACTAGTCTAGTGTCAAAGCTCAAGCATTTCTGTATATTCGAACCCGACTCACTTGAAGACTTGTCGGCAATCAGTATCGCTTCGGCATAGCAAACCACCAGGGTGATGAGAGCAGCGCTTGTAAATCTCTTGTGCAAGGCCGGTGTCAAGAGGTCTCTGTACAGGGGTGTGCGGAGAGAAGCCATGTTGTACGAGCAGCGGCGTCTCTACAAACCCATTATCAAAATATGACCTCGGTTGACCAAGATGGTTGAGATGTTTACAGCCTGCGGGTGTGTATTATTCGTAAATTATTTTGGCGTAGTAGCGCGAAAAATCGTGAAGATGGGTCAGTTTCGGGTCCGCTAGCGCTCTTTCTTGGTTTACAGTACGTTGGTAAGAAGATAAGGTACCGGGGTTTATCCAGTAAAGACGCATCTACTCCATACTGCCATGTCGAACATGCATAGTGCATTCGCCCAAAGCGACCTCACAGTCACTACTCCGTACCTTACTTTACATGACTCAAAGTCAAAAACTAGGTCAAAGAGTAGGTCCTGTTTCAGAGCAAGTGGGCAACGCGTAGCCGCCCATCACAATGCTTTTTTAATGACATGAAACGCTGTGACGTCCAAAAGTCGGAGCATGACAGCCACTGATTTTCTTCAAGACCTGCATTTCCAAGATGCCGCATTGTTATCTTATGATATATTACCATTGCAGAATGGATTTAAGCCAGCGCTTCCATGCAGTCTGGTCGGGGTTGGAACAGTCTTTTGATGGTTTGGTCTTCTCAATTCACGTCCCTATTGTGTGGTGTTCCTTGTTGCATGTGAATGAAATGCGTGTGAATCGCGATTGTTTAGGCCTGTCTTTAAGGGCCTCATTGATATTCTCTTCCACTGTGTCAACCTTTCTTTCCTTTCATTGAAAATCTTTTCCTCGCTCATTCTTCTATTGTCCTCCCAAGGCCAGCGCCTTGTCTTCAGGCTTTTCATTGTTCTCTTCTTGTCACCCATCCTGGCTAACACCCCTTTTCCTTGTGTGACAACGTCGACTCTACCTGCTCAAATATCTTACTTTTATATCTCGTCTTCATTGACTGCTGTGCAGTTCGCATAATCTCCTCACTTCAAAGCATCAAACCGACCTTCTCCAAGTTCCGACTCGCATCAGAAAACACGCAAAAATGCCCTTCTTCAAAAAATCCCTGGCTGGTCCAGGCTACGTCGTCCTCAACGCCATCCGTGTGATGAACATAATCGCCCTTCTATCTGTCGTCGCAGCTAGCTTCGTTATGCTGGTCAAGACCTTCATTGTCTCCAAATTCTTCTTCTTTGACGGTGTCAGCCATCTAATCACAGGCTGCGTGAGCAGTGAGTCTCCCCATCTTTCCCCTCTTGACCTTGATCTGTACGCACGCAACTGACAGAAATGAGCAGTACTACTCATACTCACCGAAATCTCGCTTTTCAAGCGCTACACCGCCAACAACTGGCCGCTCCTCTCCCCGAGCCACGGCTTCGTCACCCTGGGCATCATCATGATCATCATCGGTGTCTCCATCCTCGGCAATCTGAACAAGACAGCCACCTCCGAAGACTCTCTCGGTTCGACCTTTTGGCGTCTCGTCATTGCGTCCGGGATAATCGTCATCATCTTCGGCATCGCCAACATCTTTGCCGTAAGCCCTCTCCATCCCTCACTCTCGAAATCCACCCGCTAACCCCAAACCCACAGAACTACGCCTTCCGCCAAAAAGCCCTCGGCATCACCGCCCGGCAGGTCCGCGACCACGGCGCCGTCGCCCCGCAAAAGGTCTACGTCAGCCCCTCGCCCACGGGCCCAAACGCCCGGCGCTCCCTCCACCTCGGCCGCTCCGACACCCTGCCATCCTACTACACGAAGACCCGCTCGTCCTACCAGCAGCAGATGTCGCCCATCCGAAACATCTCCGCGCCCATCGGGACGAACCCGCAGTTCGACAAGGCCAAGAGGAATTCGAGCGCGCCGCCGGTGGTGAATGGTGTGCAGAGGCCAGATCTGGCGTTCCATCCGGCCATGCAGGGAAATGCTTTCTGAAAAAGAAAAAAAAAGACGGTGCGATAGCGGTTCGGGGGCTACGAAATCTCATGATCTTCAGATGATCACTCTCTTTCTTCTTCCTTCTTGAGGGCGCAGCCAGATTAATGATCGGTGGGTGTAAGAAGGGGCACAGTGTAAGTTTTACAAGCGGATGACTTCAATTTTTCTTTCTTCCATGGTTTGTGTGCACAAGGAGTAAGAGTGGAGGGAGAGAGGGAGGGAGGGAAAGGAGAAGCTAGTGCTTCAATTTCATGTAGTCTTATTCGGCTCGAATGCAATCTTCATCACCTGGCAGACTTTCTCTACTACATACGCGATGTCTCATTGGTCAAGTAAGAATGTCTGGACCTTGCTTCGCTCTACCGTTAAACGGTACACAGTTATTTTGATTTCTCCAGCTATCTATCCAAACGACTGCTGCTGCTGCTCCTGAAAACTCGTAACGGCCTCAGCATACTTTCCCGCCTCCTCTTCCACCTTGGCCACCTGAATCCTGCCACTCAGCGCATTCCTCACCCCTTCCACCACCTCCCTCTCATCCATCACCTCCCCCATCACCACCCCTTCCTTCCTCCAATAAGCCTCCGCCTTCCTCCTCAACCCTTCGTCCCTCACCACCGCATTCCGCATGATACCCACCGCATTGACCTTCCCCCTCGCATTCTCCAGCACCCGCATCGCCGTCTCCATCCGCTCCGCCGCACTGGGCGGGATCACAAACATGCGGTTCGTAGACGACAGCCAAAGAAGCCCCGCGACGAGCGCGTCCGCCAACGCCATCAGGATCCCCCGGAAGAGGCGCATCCGCCAGAAGAAATTGATGTACTGCTCCGGCCGGAGGGCGCGCGCGTTGGCTTTCCACTCGAAGCTGCCGAAGAGATAGCATTCCATCACCGCGAGTCCCACCCCCAGAACCGTGACGAGGTTCCGCCACCTCTTGCCGTAAGCGCCAGCGATCGCCGAAGACGTCGCGAGGCCGAGGGCGAAGGTGTGGAGGAGGTGCGGGAGGGTGATTGAGGGGAGGGCGTAGTAGAAGTAGGTGAACGGCTCGTCGGAGTTGCAAAAGGGGCAATTGGTCAGGACGTCGGGACCGTAAGTGAGGTAGAGGAGGCGTGCGTCCATGGAGGCGATCTTGGGCCGGAGGATGTTGTCAGCGTCGGTGAGTCCCGAGACGCCGCGGGCGAGGTTGAGGCGGGTGAAGAGGACATCGTTGGGGGTTAGCAGGCGCGAGGAGGTGGTGGTGAAGATGTTTTCGGGGGCGAAGGTGGGAAGGGTGGAGATGAGGGCGAGGAGGGCGGAGATGAAGAGGATGGTGAGGGATTTGGAGACGGGGGCCGGGAGGGCTTGTACTGGGGCGGGGACAGTGACTGCTTTGACTTTTTGGGTGCGGTACCAGGTTATGAGTCTTGGGATTAGGAAGGGGCCTAGAGTGAAGAGGAGGGTTTTGAGGCTGGTGGAATGGTCAGTACGACTGTGATTTGTGGATTGGAGAAAGGAGAGTGGAGAGATGGATACGAACGTAGAGAGAGATAGCATGATGGTGGTTAATTTATGTACTTCGTGTTATTGAGTGGACATGGTGAAGGTGTGTGATTACTGTATGAAAAAAAAAAAAGACACGTTCCTGTGACCGTAAACATGAAACGGCTGCAGGGCATCCATGCGCCCATCTCCCGCAGCAATTCAAAAAAAAAAAAAGTTGCCTCGGGTGCTCCTCGGCTATTCTAATGTTCTCAACACATGGCTCTGTCGTGCAAGGATAAACGCTGAAAAGATCTTCGTGTTTTAAGAAGGAGGACTCTACTAGGCATCTCCTTCTGCTACATCGCCGGGGTCATGATGGCATGCACCTTTGAAAGCAGATGCATTGCTCATGTTGGAAAAGTGGATAAGCATTGTTTGCGGCTATCCCTAAAGGCAATGGAAATGCCTCGGAAGATAGTATGCCAACAGTGACTACGACAGCGTTGTACTCGAAAGACGTCCATGCCACTCTCAGTCTCAGAGTGCACTGAAATGACGGGCACTTTCGAAGCTTTAGCGATCCTCTCCCCCATGATCACTCAGAGTCAAAAAGAATGCCTAGACCGAATACACAACCTCTGCCAAGGGGTATCTCACTTCGTGTTGCAGGATCGAGCGCACAGCCATGAAAGATCACTGCGTCAATAATTGTGAGGGACATGCTTCGTTTTGTCCATTATCAAGAATTTGGGATATCGTCAAGTTGCCAAAGGAATCCATATACAATGCAACATTTCCCACCGGCTAAAGTTCTTTCTTCCCCTCTCCCTTTCCACTTCCGGCTCCCGCACCCATCTTCATCGGCTGCTTTCCCGGGTCTTGTACCTTTACTAAAAGTAGCCCTGCCACCACCGCCGCTCCAACAAGCTGTACTATCGTCGCGCAAGCAATGCCCCATATCTGTATACTCACACTCCCAGTCGGTGCCCTTGGGAATGCCAGCAACCACTCCACATAGCCCGGCACCCAACCCCTTGGGATCCAGAAGAGCGGTCGTTTCGAGAACCAGAACTGAAGGAAGAAACGAAGGCCATTGGTGCCGATCCAGCGCAGAGCAGTGACTGTACGGTCGAAGGTCGATTTGAAGGACTTGAGGTTATTTGCTGCGAAAAGGTGTCTTGATCAGCCCGGTCTTTGAAACTCGCTCTGCAAACACCCTCTCATCTTTCCTTGATTGCTTACTCTTCTCATCATACTGTGCTACAACCTTGTCATGGCTCCTCCGCAGCTTCGCCCATTTGGCAAACTCGTCTTGCGAACTAATAGCGTTCATCTCCCGTTTCAAGCGTATCACTTCCCTCCGCAGCTCGACTTGAGACCTCGCATCAGCAGAGGTAGACGTAGGAAGTCTGTTGTAAAGGCTCCATAGCTAGAGTATGTGTCAGCAAAGAACGGTCCATGGTGGAGAGCGGGAGATTCCATACGAATTCATTGATGACGGGCGCGCCGACGGTGTTGACAAGGTGTATGGAGAGCTGCAACAAAAACACTATGAGAAGGAGGGAAGGCATGCCTTTCCTTTCACTGAGTCTGCAAGAGCAGAATAATGCAGCTATGACAAAAACTATCAAGTGCGTGCTCTGCTGTATTTTCGCAGATCACAAGAAAACAACTCAACCCTAAACACGCAGCCCTATCACCCCCACTAGCTCTCACCTTCCAATCCCCCTCTCCTCCCCATGCCACCACCACCCCCCGCCGACCCATACAACCACCTCATCGCCGCCCTCCACCCCCCAACCCCCACCATCTCAGAGATCGAGATCCTCCCCCCAAGCTACCCTCTCCACATCCATCACGACCCTCCCTCCATCGGCGTGCCCAAATCTCTCCTCCCACCCCTCCACCTCCAAGCCCGCACCATCCTCTTCTCCCACCTCTCGTCCCCCGATGACCCCGACATCTCCTACCCTGCCGCCCTGCAAGCCACATTCGTCGTTCTTCTCTTCGATCCTAATCATTTGACGGCTGCGAATTTCCGGAAACGGCATTTGCAGCGCATCGCCGACGATGATAACAAGAACAACAACAATACCCTATCTGGCAGAACAGAGAGGGGAGGTCAGGATGCTGCTGGGACACTAGCCGAAGCCGTTGGGCTAGAGTTACGGGTTTGTGAGAGTCTGGTGACGAGTGCGCTGAGCAAGCACGCCAAGTCTTCCACGCTTTGGGCGCAACGGCTATGGGTAGTGCGGGGGTTCTTCGAGCTAGCCGTGCGAGGGTATGCGAATGGCGATGCGGTGGATCAGGTGGGGCATGGGAGATGCGGTGTGAGGGATTTTTGGGACAAGGAATTGGCCATCGTGACTAAGGCGGGGGAGAGGCATCCGAGTAATTACTACGCGTGGCAGTATGCGAGAGAGCTTTTTTGTTTGATCCAGTCTGAACGCTCTGGAAATATGGAGGGGAGGCTCTGGGATGGAGCGCTATCGCGGGATAGGCTTGCGCTGATGCATAGATGGTGTTTGATGCATCCGAGGGATATATCTGGGTGGGCGTTCTTGGTTTTCTTGCTCGAGCGGCTCCGAAGTGGACGCAGGAACGAAGGGGCCAAGAGGAGGGTAGTCGAGGATGAAATTAGAAGATGTACATCGGAGACCAGAGATTTTGCAGTGAAATATGAGTGGAAGGGAGAGTGTGTCGACTGGTTCTTGAAGACCACGGGGACATTGGACATCTATGAATGATGCATATAGATGTGGCCGGAGACTCCCGGTTCATCTGAATTCACCCATGCTCTTATTATTGCAATTATGTCGCCAATGTAAGATATCTAGTCTCTCATGCCTCTTCGATCTTTAATCGAGTATTCGCTTTTCCAAATGCCTCATATTGAGAGTACATGTCTCCTCAAAAAAATGCCATGAGTATCGCCCTTCTTTTATGAGATAATCAACGACGTACTCCATGCATCCAAAAGGCCGTTTCCAATCTCGGACATTATTTAATCGTTATTTCAGGTATGGCATCCTGCGTGCTGTGCTATGATGGTGGCGACTGTGCGAGCCCGTTCATTGCCCCGTTAGGTCCCAACATGCTCGGTATCGGTTTTCTCGTGGCCTTGACGGTGTTGATCCGAGGTACGCCTTGTAGGACACGGGGCTCTTTCATTAAGGTAGGATCAAGTTTCGCAGGGACTGAAAGCAATTAGCAAGCAGCTTTCGAAAATTTCCTCGCAAATTAGGACCTGATAAGGATTGACTCACTTCTTGTAATGATTGCTCTCACATCCCCAATAATTCGGCCTTTGGGCGGTGTGGCCGCTGCCGTTCTCCAGAGATGATCGTACGTATCCGAGAGAAAGTCCGTCTTTGATTTACTGAATATGGACGCCCGGCCCCGGTTCCTCTTTGAAAGGATCATTTGATCAAAGAGCATGATTGACGGGTCACTGGCTGGTTTTGCTTCGCGTTCGTGAATGAATTCATTAAAGCCTGGCAGGTCTTAGTAGATACACATCAAATCTACAATAGACCACCTACCTTGCGTCTGCTGTAACACTTGCATGTATTCAGCATTTTCTTGAGGTAGACTTTTCAAGAATCCAGCCATGTTGAAGCCATAGAGCAAGCCAGACTTCTTCTGTTCCTTGTTTGGAGGCGACAAAAACTTCCTATATGTATAGAATAAAGCTGCAAAGCATCGGGCAAAGGCCGCGCGCACTTGCTCTGGATGGAAAGCTGCAGGACAGACAATGCAGACCTGCTGGGCGCACCTACTATGAGCATTAACGCCGCACCCAGTACACCTATAGATCCCATCCTCGGCCCTGTCGTCGCAGATGGTGCACACAGAGCGGTCGTCATGGGATCTCCACTGGAAACAGTGACCCTCAATCCAATTGGTACCATCGGAGTTCCGGACTGGCTGCATCAGCATGTTTGGCATCACCGTTGAGGCGGCCAATGTGGACTGAGCGTAAGTGGATGGGGCATAGCTTGACATCGCGTAACTCCCTGTACTTATAGTTGTTGTCGAATGACTCGAAGAGTGGTTACTGAATGGTACGCTGGGCCGTCTTATCATAGGATTTCGATCGGGCGCATATGTTGAGCTTCTCTTAGAAGCAGTGTCGAAATGTCCGGATCGTTTTCCACGTAAGGTAGCTTGAATGGCAAAATTAGGCTCGCTACGGGACGTTGGTGTGAGTGGTGAAGGCGGAAACGAGCCTGACGTTGGCGAAACCTTTGGAGAAGGAGGGGTGCTGCCTTTCGCTGTAGAACTCGTCGATGGACGTTGACCTTCCGTCTTATCACTCTTTGGGGGCTGGAAAGCGTTGAATACAACAGACGTCGCCGCAAGGTTGGAACCATTGTCTCCAAACGAAGTCGAGTCAAGGCCAATATATTTTGCTAGGAAGGTCGATCGTGGCATTCCGGTAAAGATCTGAGGACTTTCAGACGAAAAGGCGTCAAATGGGAATGCCTCAATCGCATAAGCCGGTGGTCCTTTCGGAACCCCGAATCGATTGTGATGAGGCGCGGCTAGTTGAAGCAAAGACGTCAATTTACGTCGCTGTTGTTTTGGCATAGGTGTTGGTCTTATCGTCGACTCTATCTCGTCCTGGTCTAGATCGACGAGTACGAAATCGTCTTCTGGAAGCTCGACTTTTTCATATCGACGTTCAATACCGACAATGTAAGGGCAAGGAGCTTCAAGCGCTTGAATAAGTCTTGCTGGAAGCACTGGAATCAAGATACCACACCATGTCAGAGGGTACAAGAGGTCGACGAGGGCCTTGCACGCGAGGTGAAGCATGGAAGTGTGGGAAGAAAGGAGAATAATGCGAGACTCGGCCAAAGCGAACTAGGTTGAAGGTCAGCAGGATGTCCCCAAAAAGTCAAACCACACATACCTCAAGAAGTATCACTATGTTTGGAATGGATAATGCTCGAAAGAGCGCATAGAGATCAGTCTATCCACAGTCAGTGTTGTCCGCCTCAGTTGATATCGGTATCTGTACATTTCTAGAGCCTGGAATCTCATTGACGGCTTCTTTCCTCGCAAACAGACGAAGCTCCCTAACAGATACCTCCACCTGAGTTTTGGAGGAAATGGGACTCAACGCCTCAGCGCAGAGGTTGACAACATATCTCTCCAAAGGTTGCCACATTCCAATTTTAGGTGAGCTGGGCGGGACTCGCACAATACTGCCGTCAGCCATGGGAACCACTACTGCTTTAAGCCATTCCTTCCAAAAGCTCGTCATAGACGGATCGCGACCAAGAATACCATACGATCGCGGTATCCAAAGGCCAGTCTCACCATTGGTAAGACCTTCAATTTTTGCTGCGGCACCGTGCCTCACTGGTCTAAGAAGATCCGTCATTAGGCCTATCTTTTCCTCCACAGCACTGATGTCATCTTCCAATGCCTCCCGCGCTAATGACCCAGAGTCGACGGTTGGCAATCGTGCCAATAATCTTGAGAGCTTGATCCTCTCAACAGCGAGACGCTCTCCTAGGCTGCTCGCTAACTCTCGCTCTTCGTCCGTCATGTTGTCTCGCCTCCATTTCTCACACTCTCGTTCCAGCTCCTCGGACGCCCGCTCATTGAGAGGAATCCACACAATTATGCAGATACCGTAGAGCCGTGAATTGTCGCTTGAGGTCATTGCGAAACCGTGCCACGTCGCACGCGGTCGCTCATCTGCCGAAACGATATGGATATCATTCGGAAATGCAAACATGGGGACGTAGTCAGGAAATGACCCTCTTCGCTTTGTTTCCTCCACCATGCTTTTAGGGGGGTATCGGTCCAGAAGCACTGGTTCAAACCTTCGCTTCAAAGGATGAGTATTGACCTCGTCGTTGAGAGGTTGAGGGTTGGGTATGACAGAATTGTAGTTGCTCAATCGTTTGGACGTTCGGACTGAGGCTGCACAATATCGAAGATCAGTATAGTTGGCCACAAGTTACACGAATTTGCTAGTGATAATGTGGTATCCAGTGACAAGACAGGGAGTTACCGACATTGCCTCTTGACCGATGACTGCTTCTTCATACTGTTCATATCCCGGAAGGAGATCCGCCTCCGTATGCTCCCAACTCCGGACTTCAGACCTGCGGCATCTTCGTTGACGATTTTCTGTGTCTTCGGCCTAGCCTTTGGTCTGTTGGGTATCACGGCCCCTGCGCTGAGGGTCAAATCTGACAAGAATGAATCTCGCTGGGAAGCAAATTTCTTCAAGGCATTTTCAAAGTCCGTATCACTGAGCAAACGGCCGTTGCCGTTGATTTGAGATCCCTTAATTGTAGTACTACTTCGGTTGCTGTCTGTGCCCTTCCTCTCCGGAGAAAGGGATAGGGTTGATATTGACAGGCGTGCTTCGTCTGAGAGGCTTGACAGGCGCTGGTAGGAGTCTCGTTTGGATTTTTTGGGCGTTATGTCGCATTCTGCCTCGGCCGCCTTATCTTCATCAATTGTAGGCTCGACAGGGGCTGTAGAAGCAAGGTCGGTAGGCTCTTCATCCTTCCGCCAACGAAGTTGATAACTATCAACACCTGGACAGCTCTTAGTGAATGAATGCAAGGATAGCGATTGATCACGCACCAGCTATGAAGAACCAGTCACTGAGGGGAAATCTGGATGTTTCTATGATGGGCGTGGGAGCCATTTGAGGAGGGTGGGAAAGTGTTGGGTTTAAAGAGTGTGGGGGAAGCAAGTGCACAGTGAGAGGCTTTTTGCCCGAATATCATGTCATGTATGCTCTTCTATTGGGTGGTTACCGTCAGGTCCAAGGATGTGCTCGTAATGAATGTGGTATGCTGGCGCAATCAAGGGTGATGAGTGGACCCCATGGGCAAAGCATGAAAAGCTGCATATGATTGACGGCGCAGACTGCAGCCGTGGCAGTAGTTGGTCCACTGATAGGAGAACGAGTCGATAGGGGAATCAAGCCTGCCGCGCCCCTTTGTTCCTTTTTTTGAGAGCGTTCTCGGTAATGCAGCGCTTATAAGCAGTCATCACCAAATGTATGCCTTACTCTTTATCATCAGGTTCCCCGCAGTCGATACGGGTACTCGGTACTCCCAATTTCCAGGACCAGCAACGACGATCTTTCCGAGCACCAATCTCTGCCGGGAGTGCTGATCAGGCAGCTAAAGTAAGAGAGCGTCGGGGAGAGAGGGGTGGAGGGGAAAGCAGAAGTCACGGGACTCCTGAGACTTGGTGTTGAATCTTGACTTTCGTTTCTTCTCGGACGCTTGCAGCTCGAAGGATTTGTTATTGTTATGTAGGCATCTGAACTTTGGAGTACCTTACTTGGTATGCAAGTTACCGGTATTATTATTATTTATTATTATTATTACCATCAGTACTTTATGCCTTTGTATCAGGATGGCCCCCTGTTTGAATCCGACAGATCGGAATATGAGAGGCTCTACGCGCTTATCTACGAGTCACAAGCGGGGTTGAGAAATGAGAACAGGGGTATACTTTACTTAAATAACATACATAAATAACTCTATTGGACAGAAGCCTAAAATTATTCAGCCTAATAAAAATGGATCCTCTTACAACTTGTCCGAGCACTCCTAAGCGAGAGCCTGAGCCTAAGTAGAGGATGCCTTACTCCGTATAGAGCAAGGCGAATACGTTGTAGTTAATCAAGGTACCTTAAGATATCTAACATATCTATAAAGCATCTTACGTTCTTCTTGAGACGGTCATTGTTTCACCACCACGCCGAAGCCTTCCACCAATTTCACGAGCCCACCCCAGACCCAAAAGGGCAGAAAGGGGAAACGCGTGGCCTTTAGGGGCACTAGGGGGCTAAGATCTGGCTTACTTGCACTCTCGACCATGTATCATCTATTTCTACCAAGAGAAAAAAAGTATAGCTATTATTATTGTTATGATTATTATTTACAGAATGAATAAAATGCAAGTACGTAGAAGCGAGACTCAGACAAGTTTGTTCCTTCCTACAGGACTTATGATATGAGTGCGCATCTAGTTCCGCAAATTCGCAATGTCTTCAATGGCAATGCTGAGCCAGCCACGATTGCCAAATTGCACCTTGGCGATTTTACCGCTGTGCAGTCAGCCTAGATCGGTGTGACGGAAGCAAGTCTTATAATAGAATTCATCGGGCCTCAAAAAGCACCAATGCTGGCCTTCCGCAAACAGTGACTATCCCCTTCTAAGCAATATTAGCCAAGGTACGCCGCCCAGAATACCAGAATTGTCTGGATACCGTATCTGGAGGTTACCTTGATCAACCGAGTCTCCATCAGGAGGCGGTCTTCAATAGTACCCGAATCCCTGACTGCGAACCCAACGCTGATGGTACGTGGAGTAGTCGCGTGCTCCCGATAAGCCCAACTCTCCAGCTACATTCACGTATCCCTCTCCATTGGTTTTCCCATCTTTCTTGACGCGCTTCAGCGATTCCTCATCTCTTTGCCATGGCTGACGGCTGAAATGGTGTCAATCATGTCGGCCTTTCCGGCAGAATCAAGGCCTGTCTTACCAGTATACACATCGAATTTCTTTTCCTGCTTGACTCTTTGCCCACTGTTCGAAACAATTCTGATGTATGTTATTCCCACAGGCACTACGGCACCAGACAATATCCTCTGTTTCCGGCTCAAATTCCGTGAAGCAAATTGGACAGTCGCCCGAAATTTCTTTACGATGAGACGGGGCGTCGGAAGAGGCAGATGTCTCAGAGGACGCAGGTGCGGGGGCCGCAGCAAATATTTCGCACAGTTCCTTGCGTAAAACCATAGTCAGTGGCAACTCTGAAGTTCTTGGACCGACTTTGAACATACGGATGAGAGAAAGGCGAGTTGGTATTGAAGATGTTCCGGCGCTTTGAGGACGTTGTGCAAAACCTTCCCTCCGCCATCAGCAATGAATTCAAACTCGTGTGGGTGGAAAAGTATACGTATACGATGTGCTTACACTGATTGCCCTTCAGGCTATCAGGACAAGTACAACTGGGTGATTGACATATAGTGATACTGTAGACATTGCCAGTGGTGCCAGCAAGATCGATAGTCTCCTCGGGTGTCTCTTGAGTACCCCCACGGGTTCGGTCAATTACGAACATCCTAAAAGCCATAATGAGCCCCAATGCTTGCCCTGTCGTTTTGTGCCCACCTCTGAGTGGTTGCTCTGTTCAGCCTCTCGAGATAACTGGACGGAGGATGCTGCCGAAACCTCCTCAATCGTTTCTCCTCATCCTTTTTGTTGCAAGAGGATGCGCCCTTCTTCTTCTTGGCTAGTGACGAGGGGTTCTGAAATCCGTCCTCCAGTGTCAGGTCAGGGGTTGTTTCTTTGCGCTTGCGTGATAGAGCCGCGGGGACCTTTCGCTTCTTCGATGCGGGGGACTCAGAGCATCCCGTCTTCTTCGCCGATGATATTGCATGATCTTCAATCATGTTTTCTGAACGTGTATAGCAAGAATTTATGTGTTGTAAGGGTAACTCGCAGGTTTTACGTTGCCGATCTGTATCTGGACGCAAGATCGACGCCTAATGCTTCGCTGCTTGACGTCTTAGAAATTTCAGTTGGTCTGTTTACGCTCCTTTTGGGGAAATTTAGTTGTCGAGAATGACAGCTCGAACAGGTGCAAAGTACTTTATGCAGTCGACGGAAAGTTCATTCATTGAGTGACGTCATAAAAACCCTAGCCCTACACGCGTAATCGTACCTCAGCACCGAGGGACCTTGAGGTCCTCTGAGGGTTGGTGACAGAAATCTCTACCGATTTTCAACTCGCCAAATAGCGCCAAAGAAATCGGCGGACACTTTTGTCACCAACCCTCGGGGGTCTGGTAAGATAGAACCTTTCCTTTACCTACCAGCACCATAGTCTACGAGCGCTCCAAATGCAAAAACAAGGCCCCGGATTAATACTTCGTACATTAGGCTACTTTCTGGCTCTCTAGTGGCTGTTTACACTTGTCAGTCCATGATGTAAAACTGCCCACGGCAGATATGGAAGCTCCCCGAGAGTCACACTCTGTATCCTTAAAAGGTAGACCATGTTGTCGGAACTCTGACTGAATAGAACGATGACTGATAGTATAAGTCTTGCGGTCAGTCACTATGTATGCTTGCAATGGCAATATCTAATCTATTCAAGACTATCGAGACCCTCTCTATTCCAGCAATTTCCACTTCCGCTTCCACCAAAACAGTCAAAGATATGTATCGACCCCAACGCTGCACGCGACCTTAAACCCAGTGAAATTGATGACCAATTCTTACTCAACTCTATCGTATGTTGATAAGACGTCTTTGTAACCCCGTGCTTACTGACTCTACAGCTCACCCTGCCTCCGGCTTTTGGCTCCGCATATGTCGGAGAGACATTCGCATGCACATTATGTGCAAATAATGAGCTCTCAGTGGATTCCGAGCGTCGGGTAACGTCCGTCAGGATAGACGCTGAAATGCAGGCGCCGTCGGGGAGCACAGCGCTTGAAGCGTCACCCCTCGACAAGGAGGCTGTGGTAGTGAACCCTGGGGAATCATTGCAAAAGATCGTGCGTTTTGAGCTTAGGGAGGAGGGCAACCATACTCTTGCCGTCAACTTGAGCTATGTTGAAACCACCGTTTCCACAGACCAACCTGCATCGAGTGCGCGCACTAGAACTTTCCGCAAATTGTACCAATTTGTTGCGCGACCTTGTCTTGGTGTGCGGACGAAAGTGTCACATCTAACTGAGGACTCTAATGACGATGAATCCCAGCCAGCGAGATATGTCCTCGAGGCCCAGCTCGAGAATTATGCTGATGGGACAATTACGCTTGAAGCTGCTACTCTGAATCCAAAACCCGCGTTCAAATGCACGTCTCTCAACTGGGACGCCAGGACGTCAGACATGCCCCATTCTGAGAAGCCCAAGATGGCGCCTCGTGACATACTGCAGATAGCTTTTCTTCTTGTTGAGCAGCGAATAGATGGTCCAGGTAAAGAAGTGACAAGGGATGGCAGGACCCTTCTCGGGAATCTGGATATCCAGTGGGTGACTGTGATGGGAGACAAAGGATTTTTGAGCACTGGTTGGCTAACAACGAAGAGGAAATGAGAAGTCGCGCCATATCAGAGGGAATTGGAAATTGCGGACTATGGTGTGTTCTATGCCTAGACCTTCTCAGACTCGGAATTCCAGAAGATTGGGTCGGATGAGGCGTTGAGGCGAGGAGCATGCCTTTCGGATTAGCAGCAGCCTCACCCGATCTGTGGCTTGCCACCTTACTGTAGTCAAGCTCTCTTAATTTAGCTAAAGTACTCTCTTTATGCATGCAAACATTACTTTATTCAATAATCAATGCAAAACTTCCAAACATTCTTCACTTGCACGAACTCTAAATGTTGTTCTTTACTTGTTTGTGTGATGCAGAGTAATCAGTAATCATCTAATCTCAATGTCATCATCATTCGGTTTACAGAACCTACTTATACTATACTCTAGTATTAGAGTATTTGCTCCTTTGTTCTTCTCCTCAAGACACTTTATGCTACTCTGAACTATTATGTTACATTACATTTACAAGGAGTAATGATTACTCTATGTTGCCATGTTACATCTCGTGTGTCGTCGCTTATGCTCGCATTCTCTAACAAGGTTGCCACGAATCTCTCCCCTTCACCAAAGAGATGCCGAAGGCCAATCAATTCCGCACAAGGCTTCAGTAAAGTAATAATGGTGACGGCGCATGTGCGTCAAGACCCGCTTCGATGCATCGATTGGACAAGCTGTCCTGGCTGTACTCCGATTGGATTGAATCCGAACTCCTGCCTGGATCCTCTGTACATGGTCTTCTTCCAAGTTGATTTCTTGGCACCGATCTAGAGTAAGGTATTTGACTCTTGCTTCTCTACAAGTGATCAGTGACAAGTTTTTCTTTTTCAATTCCAACTCGTCGGATCTGCACAGAAGTCAATTGCCGAGAAAGCTCGACTCTGCTGCACCTTCTTTATTATTGTGCTTTTCATCCGCACGACTCAATCCCTTCTTAAGCTTAAGCCTGCTTGCCGATCTGTGTCATGCTGATTGGGCGCACTGTTCGTCTTCCTTGCGCTGGCCAAATAGGGTAGATGCGGCGCTGTTATCAAATACCAGGTTTCCTTGGTGTTGAGCCTCACTATCTACCACTCGTTTACGTGCGAAAATCAGCTGGAAACGCGAGGCTTTCTCTGAAGACTCTTCCTTTTCGTGCCTGTATCACTAAGACAATGAATCATCATCAAATTCTCTTCTTTTTCGCCAAGATGGTTTGTGCGTCTCCATATCGGTTCATTGATTGCTTTCAGCAAGGAGTTTTCAGTTTTTTTTGCAAGCGTGGCAAACTCTTTCCTTCACATAAACGAGCTTGCATCAGGGCACGCGAATTATGCTTTGCTCTACGTTCTGTGTACGCCAGCGAATTACAGCATCCACTTAACAGAGATGATTTGATGTCCCCAGCCAAAGCGAACGGTGCAGTCTCTCATCTTCAATAATCGAATCATTGAATAATCCAACTGCTTTAACCGAGATCACTCTCGAAGAGAACAAGGGAATCCAGCCGTAAACGGCAGACCAAAGAACGGAAGAAGCACCAGGTATCATGTGTAGAAACGTGCAACCGTCGAAAGTGCCTCTACAAGACGACTCTCACGTGCATGCTAGGAAGATGGGAATGCATAACCGCAGACGAAGTTCTGGGGACACGTGCTCTACAGAAGCATCAGTCGAACGCGTGATACCCGATAAGGACGCCAGCACAAGACATTCACTGCCAGCGCTGTTATCGGATCCCTCGGCATCACGGCTCTCATCTAGCGGAGACAATTATGAACACCTGGCACAGACGCCACCTCGTCTATCAACTGCTGGCACAACCCATTTCGCAGACTCCGGCTCTGTCAGTCTTGATCCTCCTGTCACGAAAGCCGTCCTGAGGGAAATAGATATTCCACAACTCAAAGACGACCTGCTCCTTAGGCACTACCTCAACTTTGACCCCACGATTCAACTTCGAATCAACATGCACGGGCAGCAAGTTGAAGAAAGACGAAAGCGGACACTGGAGTATTGGCATGCCTTGGCAGTCGAAATCGGACTGTGGTTGGCGCATTGCCATAGAACCGCTGCTTGTCCTTTCAGTCGACCTCTGTGCATATCGTTGCATAAGACGGAACCCACAGGCTCTGCTCAGGGGGCGATCCTCAGGCTTCCTCAACTGCTTGGAGCTTTACGAGACATCCTAAAGCATTTATTGCCTCTTGAAGAGTGGCCAGTAATAGATGCACGGCTCGACGTCGGACTCTTAATACAACAATTAGAGCATAGAATATGCGATTTCACGGCCCTCAGCGATTGGCTTGGCAACTTATTGAAACCGTTTTGTTCAGCCTCCCGAGGTGACTTGCTCCTTACCATGAGCTCAACAATACGGTTCGGCGTAGAGAATGCAGAGATAAACCACATCATCACTGGTCTGAAAACCATGTTCGAAGTTTTGGAGGGAATCAATTTGGTAAGTTGAGCCTGGCGTTTTCGTTCTACATTCGTTGACTCTGACTGGTAACATGTTTGCAGGACGTTGCCAATCGTTCGATAAGAAAATGGCACTTGACTTGGGTGGAAGACACCATTTCGTTCGAGCAGAAAGATTTTCTTCGACAAATTGCAAATGGATGGGATGTCTCAGGGGCTCGCATATGGTTTGAAAATCTCCTAGAAGCGGATGAAAATTCGAATTCCGGATTGTGGCTACTCGCCCATGCCATTACAGACGCAGTCGTATTCTATCAAGACAGTCTTCCTCCAACATTGGCACTCGACTACAGCCGCATTCGGATGCTGCAGTTGGATTTTCAGGTTTTAGTTTACCAAGCCGCATGCCAACAGACCTTGAACAAACTTCTTGAACTGCTGGACTGGACGGGCAAGACATCACCAAGATCATACGCCGAATTGTTCCTTAGAGTTGCTCCCTTAATATTGGATCAAGGGCTCCAATTTGATTACTGGCAGGTGAAAGGGTCTGTCGTTCTGGAAATTGTCCGAGCAGCATACGCGATTTGCAACAATCGCGAACCACCTACATCCGAAGACCTTGAATTTGCGGAGGATTTTCTAAGTCGTTGTTGCGACTCGAAAAAGTCTGAATTTGTAGACACGCGAGACTCCCTCGCTGCTGTATTGAAAATAAGAGTCCACGATGAAATGTGCGCCGTTGTCGACCTCTCTCCCGCACAACTGATGGGGCGCCAAGTCCCTCAGAAACCAGGTGCTGCCGTTGAGAGTGAGAATGAGGGACTGCTCCACATGGCCAAGCGTATATCGCACATTTCCCTGCTTCACTGGCGGGTTTGGGGACCCATTTTGTACGAGCAAAGTATGCCCGTTCGAAGCGAAGCGCTGGACGTGGCTCATCCAAGGTGAACATGGCTTCGGAGCTTGCCCTCCCGCAGCAGTGAGTCGGTGGAATGGCCCGAAAAATGTTCAACAGAGGTAGGCAAGACATGGGAGCAAGGATGAGCACAAACATGCAAAGAAAATGGCGTGGGAGATCTTGCAAAAAAGCCTATGGGTGGACCTATTAGATCTTGAAAGATATTCATGAATGTGACCCAGAACTCCTCTAACCCGTCCTTCGCATAACTTATCATCTACATTTTGTCTCGAACACACTGCCCGTCCTTTGCGCAAGCAATCTCATGATCGATCATAGACCATCCTCCTTTGCCCCAGCTCTAGCTAGCCTTTACAGACCAGCGTCGTAAATCCCTACTTCTTCCCATCACCAGCAGCAGCACTCTCCTTTTTAGCAAAAGCTATAGGTGTATCAGCCTGGTCCCTCTTCCATCCAGCTCGGCTTGTATTGCCACGAGGAAGGCTGAGTCTCGCGCTCCCACTCTTACATACCTTCGGCCTGTTTCTGGCGCATTATAGCCGCCTGTTGCTCTTTGGTACGCTGAAATTCGGTGCCCGATTGCTGGAGACGCCACGGCTATGTCAGTCTCTGCTTCCCAGAAGGCGAACCGGAACGGAAAGAGATATTATTGCGGTTCGGATCGAAATCGACTGACGGTGTTCTTGTTTTTCTTGGCAGCTTGATCTTTTTGGTTTTTCTCCTGCTCAGCATGAGCCTCAGATTCAAGGATTTCTCTGTGCTCCATGGCTTACACGAGCTTTGTCACGCTGATTGCCGCGAGCCATGGCGCAGGTTGATGAAATGTCCGCAATGAAAAAGATTTTGGACACTCAGAGTGTGGGTGCTAATGCGTCTGCTACGGGGCGGTACTTGGATGAAAAGACTTGACGGGTTCGTGGAATATAAAGGAATGAATAGGAGGGTGTCAGCAAATTTGAGAACTTTGTTTCCGACTGGCAACCGCGGCAACCGCAAGCGGCGCTTAGTTTCGACTTTTGACTGGTCCGAATCCTGTTCCGATATTCAATCGCACTTTCCCTTGTGTCCTTCATCTTTACTTTAGTTTGGTTCTTCTCTAAACGGCGTTAAGAACGACAGCGTGATTGTCGAATCTCGCTTGTCATGAATTCAAGTAATGATGAAGATCTCTTCTTTTCCTGAACATCTTGTGAACATGGCCTACTCTCCTTAAGATCTCAATATACCGTACAGCTCATTTAGGATCTGCAGTCAATCTCTTCGTCTGAGAAGTGGGCTTGAGTCTGAAACCTTTTTCTCATCGTAGTCTGAGATACCTGTCCACTCTGTGCCCAGGACGTCTTTGTTCTTAGATTGCCAGGTCGTTTCTTTTGAGCATGCCCCACACGGGCAAAAAAACCCCTGTCGACCCTGACTTCACTTTGCGAAGAGTGTTCGGGAAATCCAATTTTAGGTATCCATCATTTTCTCCTTTTCAGGGCTTTTTGCATTTCTTTGACAATACTTCAGACCATACCAGCGTGAGATTATTACAGCGACACTAGAAGGGCATGATGTATTTGTTCAGGCTGGTGAGAACTCTTCATCGAAACCAAGATAAGCACGCATCTATCTAAATGTCCTCAAACAGCTACCTCATTTGGGTAAATACTTTCTCGGCTGGTTCCCAGAAGTGCCCCCTGATGTAGTGTATAGGAAAAGTCTATGCTTCCAGTTGCCTGCTATGATCGACCATGGCATCACGATCGTTGTCTCACCGTTGCTCGCTCTCATGAACAACCAAGTCGCCGCGTTACGTGCAGCAGGTATACCAGTGGCGACTATCAATTCCAGCACGCCCACCGAGGAACGCAGGGACATTCTGAAAGACTTATGCAGCGGTGCGTAAGAAAAAAGTATTGGGTATTCCCTGGTATTCACTGAATAATGTAGGTCACCCAACGACCCGTCTCCTATATGTCACACCGGAATTAGTGCTTACAGAGACATTTCGTCGAAACCTTGAAACGATTTTCAGTCAAGGAGAGCTATCTCGTATCGCCATTGAGTACGTAGATATGGGAACCGATCTTTTCAATCGTGAATTTGATTCGAGTTGCATGACATTTTCAAAGCCAAGAAAAAAGAATTACTCCCGAGACCTACCTGATTTGCATCTCCGTTTCCTACCTCGAATAATCGATGCTGACTCCATAATATGCGTAGCGAAGCTCATTGCATCTCCGAATGGGGTCACGACTTTCGTCCAGCGTATTATCACCTGTCACATTTCCGTTTCGCCTACCCAACTGTCCCGATCATCTGTCTGACAGCGACCGCCCCGCCGTTTGTCCGTGGGGACATCATCAAAACCCTCGGACTTGACCCCACTAACACCAAGACTTTTGTAACCTCAAGTACTCGCCGCAACCTTGTCTACGAGGTCCGCTTCACATCCGACGAGTCTGACAATCGCTTCTCCTGGCTACTTTCCTGGCTCCAGAAGATTTACGCTCGTCGCGCCAACGATCCGACCCGCTCCCAGGAGATATCACAAGAAAGCTCCACAAACAGTCAGCGTTCTGAGGCCATCTCTGGTATAATCTACGTGCCCTACCGCTCCGACTGCGACGCGCTCTCTGCCCGTTTGCGTGAACACAAAATCGGCGCTGCTCCCTATCACGCCGGACTCTCTAACCTCGAGCGCAACGAGTGCCAGAACAAATGGATAGCTAGTGCCTCGGGGTACGACATCATCATAGCCACCACGGCGTTTGGGATGGGCATCGACAAGCAGGATGTGAGATTCGTGGTGCATTGGAGCTTGCCGAAGAGTTTCGAGGGTTACTACCAGGAAGCTGGACGGGCGGGCAGAGATGGACGAGTTGCTAGATGTTTGCTGTTCTACTCGAGAGAGGATCGTGATCGAACCGGTTATCGCATCGCACGAGACAATGGTAACGGCGGCAACGGGCACCGCGAAGGCAACGAAGGTGCTGCAGCCGAGGCCAAAGAAACCCAGCTCAAATCTCGCACCGAATCGTTTCAAGCCCTAGTCAAATATTGCGAGCGCACGGATCGGTGCCGACATGTCATTATTGCCGAGTTTTTCGGAGAAGAAGGCATTGAGGCGTGCGAGCAAGGGTGTGACGTTTGCATGGAAGGACAGGGATTGAAGGAAAGGAAGAAAGAGGGCCTCGCGAGCGAGGAATGGGTCTCTACGCAGAGGCAGCGCGAGGATTTCTATGGAGATGAGTATGATTAAGTGTGCTTTTGCTGGATAAAGGACGGTCATGGCGTGCTTCACAAGGAGCGTCGTCTGTGACGAACGTTTGAGCAGATCAGTATTGCATTGCCTTATATTGGGTGCATAATAGAATACAAATGAGGTCGCGTCAATCACAATATGGTTCTGAGAATACCGCAAGTGGTAAATGAGAATTAGCCCTTGTTTTCAAACCTACATTGCTGTATCTCCATATATTGGCCAGGTTAGCGAGTGCAAGCAAGGGATTAAAGCCACCAAAAATGGCGAGACGGAGGCTTCTACTTTCCCCACTTCCGCAACACGCCTACCTCAACTCACATGCCTGGTGGTGGCGGGACCTGTTCCGTTTCTCGTCAGTAGCCATATCATCGCGCGTCAATTACGAGGGTATGCAAGCATATATTCAACTTACCGAATTGTAGCCTCCGTTTGTAGCGGGGGGAGATCCACTAGGTGGTGGCGGCGGTGGCACATCATCATTTGGAGGAGCAGGTGGAGCAGAACCCGGAGCACCTGATTGCTGTGCGGCTTGTTGCTGGTAGTACTGATAGTATGCCACATAGTTCTGATAGCCACCATAAGCGGCATAGGGATCTTGGCCACCGTAGTACTGGGCGTAATTAGCAGCGTAATCCGTCGGGCTGCTGGCTCCAGGAGGACCGGGCGTTGCTGGGGTCGCAGCCGACACTGGAGACTGCGCTCCTCCATAAGACCCGTAACCTCCTCCATAACTCTGACGATCGCCCCCTTGCTGGTAGCCGTAACCGCGTTGCTGGGGTGGATTCTCTTTGAACCGAGCATATTGCTCTTTGACGTTTTCAAGTAGTGATTCGCAGAGATCTTTCGCGTGCTGGACTTCTGCGGGATCAGGGCCACTAGTCGTCGTCAATTTGAGACCTCGATTTGTTTGAGCAGCTAACGAGCACTCACGCTACGTGGAGATACATCGGTTCATCGCTCTCTCGGTTCGTGCCGTGCTCCATAAAACCAGAGTTGCGGCCTTTGATTTGGACACGGCAGCGAGTCTCTTGCTGGATATGCTTGACATAAGCGCCACCATGACCTACCACCTGTGCCCGAAGGTTGAAGCCAGGGATTGGCTCAAGGTCAATGGGAATGCGCTCTTCGGGCCATTTGCGCTTCAACGTGTCAGCTTGTCCAGAAACTTGTGAATACAGGCTTACTCGTCCAAACTCATCGCGCTCAACTTGGTCTGGCTCTCTACGCCTGAAACGTCTTTCATCGACAAGATTCGGCAACTCTTGCTTCATAAGCTCATTGACCTTTTCCACTGCCTTCTCAAGACCGTCTTTCGAGGTGCTAGTGATGTGAAGATAGAGAGGCGGATTCTGCTGAGATGAGTACTTATATTGCATCTGCACGGGATAGAGACTTACCGCTGCAGTGGCCATGCTTTTGTCGGGATAATAGTTTCCTCGGGTGGTGACATCTTTACACTATGAGCTTCTCTACTTCAAAATCTGTAAAAATCAGGTATAGCGTACCGGCGCCAGTCTCTTCTTTAATCTAGATGTCACGCAGTGGAGGTCAGCAGATGCCAAAGAGGGGTTGCAGAGTGCTAGATCAGCCCATTGTAAGCTTCGAACAGTCTCCCACAAAGGGTAATAAGTAGGAACGTAGAACCGCATAGACTTGACATGACTTTTGAACGCTGGCACCTGGGAGTATCAGTGGATGTAACAAGGATAATTACCATCTTTTGCGTTGAGCCTTTGGTCAGCGTATAACGGTTTCGTAGATCATTGACCTCGATGTCCTTTATGTAATCCCCATCTGCAATGTACATATCGCCATTGATATTGCTCGTGCTTGAGCCAGCGTTTGGGTTGGGTGAAGATGCTTTCGCTGCTGGGCTTTCCGTCTAAGGAACCATTAGAACACAAGACATCTCATGAGACAAGCAGAAGCTCACCGCACGAATTGGAGGAACATCGACATGCTGTACGCCCTTTTTGGCTTGTATGGAGGCGTTGATTCGAGCTGCAGCAGCGGCTAAGTGAAGTTTTAGTTCTCTACAGCTGGCTGTCCGATTTGGTATAGCTTACCGGCTGCAGCAGCTGGATCGAGAGGGGTCTTTCTATCTTCTACTCCAGGACTTAGGGAGGCGTCTGGTGCCAAGGGACTGCGGCTTCGTCGTGTCTCTGAGGTTCTGCTGGTAGGGGACCGCGAGCGTCGGTCAAAGCGTGAGGTGCGTTTCACGTCAGGCTCTGTCTGGTCAAATCTAGAGCGTTTTGAAACCTTTCGGGCCTCGTCTGCCATTTCGAGAAGCTATAAAGGTGTTCGGACAGATAATTGCCTCTGATGGTGGCCGGTCGCAAGGCTGTGAATTATACTCTAACATTTTTAGGTGCACTTACTTATGCGGAGCCCGGGGTACCCGGGGCATGGAGAAATTTAGCTGGCTATTCTTCGGTGCTGAGGTATTCTAAATGTACTCTAATTTTCGAACAAATTGTTTTGCCCTCATTAAGCTTGTGATTACCATCTATCTGCGCCAATGGATGAGCTCTTTGATGTGTTTGACGATCCGTCATCTGGTGGAAAGCCTCCAATTAACAATCAAAAGCCCCGCAAAGACAAGAGTAAGAAGAGACTGGCTAGCGGAGAGGCCAAGGACATCAATGGAAATATCAATGACGGCGCGGAGATCTCTATGCTCGATGCAGGAGATCCTGACAAACCCTCGACGATAACAAATGGAGACAGCCAACCGGAAGCCAAGCGGCAGCGGAGGGATGTCGAAGCCGAGCCCCTAGTCACAGACACTTTCGAGACAGAGCAGTCGCGGGAGGTGGCTGCATCTGCTGGGCTTCAAGCAGCAAAGGAGGGTACTGCAGTCATCTTGTCCCATCAAGTAAGACATCAAGTTGCTCTACCTCCAGACTACGACTATGTGCCTATTTCAGAACACAAAGCGCCAGAGACCCCAGCACGTACTTGGCCCTTCACATTGGATCCTTTTCAACAAGTTTCTATAGCATCGATCGAACGAGGGGAAAGTGTGTTAGTTTCTGCTCATACAAGTGCTGGGAAAACCGTGGTTGCAGAGTATGCGATAGCTCAGAGCTTGAAAAACAATCAAAGAGTCATATACACAAGCCCTATCAAAGCGCTGAGCAACCAAAAGTACCGAGAATTCGCTGCAGAGTTTGGAGACGTAGGCTTGATGACCGGGGATGTGACTATCAATCCAACGGCAACGTGTCTGGTCATGACTACGGAGATTCTTCGGTCCATGCTCTACAGAGGCTCTGAGATTATGCGAGAAGTGGCATGGGTGGTTTTCGACGAGATTCATTACCTAAGAGACAAATCCCGTGGTGTAGTGTGGGAGGAGACCATCATACTCTTACCCGATAAAGTCCGCTATGTTTTCCTTTCGGCCACAATTCCGAACGCGATGCAATTTGCAGAATGGATCACCAAGACACATGGTCAGCCTGTCCACGTCGTTTACACCGACTTTCGACCTACTCCATTACAACATTATTTCTTCCCAGCTGGAGCTGATGGGATACACTTGATCGTTGACGAGAAGGGTGTGTTTCGCGAAGACAATTTCAATAAAGCCATGACGACTATAGCGGACAAGCAGGGAGATGATCCTGCTGATGCAATGGCGAAGCGTAAGGGCAAGGGCAAGGACAAGAGATTGAACAAGGGTGGAACAAAAGGCCCTTCTGACATTTACAAAATCGTAAAGATGATCATGATGAAGAGCTACAATCCCGTCATCGTCTTCAGCTTCAGTAAGAATCTGTGCGAAGCATACGCTCTTCAAATGAGCAATCTTACTTTCAACGAGAAATCAGAGAAGGACATGGTCGAAAAGGTCTTCAACAGCGCTCTTGAGATGCTGACGGAAGAAGACAAGCAGTTACCGCAGATCCAGAACATCCTTCCGTTGCTGAAGCGCGGGATTGGAATTCATCATTCCGGACTACTTCCCATTCTAAAGGAGACCATCGAGATTCTTTTCCAAGAGGGACTCATTAAGGTACTATTTGCAACAGAAACTTTCTCGATCGGTCTGAACATGCCTGCAAAGACCGTTGTTTTCACTAGTGTTCGCAAATTTGATGGAGTCTCGCAACGATGGGTAAGCCCTTCGGAATTCGTTCAAATGTCGGGGCGAGCTGGTCGACGTGGTCTTGACGATCGGGGCATTGTTATTATGATGATTGACGAGAAGATGGAACCTGCCATCGCCAAAGAAATCGTTCGCGGCGAGCAAGATAAGCTGAACTCTGCATTCTATCTCGGATACAACATGATTTTGAACTTGATGAGGGTCGAAGGCATATCTCCCGAGTTCATGCTTGAGCGATGTTTTTACCAATTCCAGAACACAGCAAGCGTATCTGGCCTTGAGAAAGAGCTCCACGATCTGGAGACGCAGCGGTCAAACATGCAAATTGCTGATGAGGGGACGATCCGAGAGTATTACGACTTGCGAAAACAATTAGATGGTCATTCAAAGGATATGCGCGATGTCATCAACCACCCCAACTATTGCTTGCAATTCATGCAATCCGGTCGCCTCGTAAGGATTAAGCATAACGACAACGACTTTGGCTGGGGCGCAGTTGTCAACTTCACCCCACGAAAACCTGGGAAGGACCAGAAAGCCGAGGACATTCCAGCGCAGCAATCTTATGTCATAGACGTACTCTTACAAGTAGCGGACACCTCATCAAATGGCACACGGACTCATCAGGACTTGCCTCAAGGGGTCCATCCAGCACTTGACGGTGAAAAATCAAAGATGGAGGTCGTGCCAATCTTGCTGTCATGTGTTGAGTCCATTGGTCATGTTCGAATTTTCTTGCCTGCAGACTTGAAATCAGCCGATCAACGGAATACTGCGAGGAAGTCCATTGATGAGGTTAAGCGAAGGTTCCCGGACGGAATAGCTGTGCTTGACCCTATTGAGAATATGGGCATCACGGATGCATCATTCAGGAAAACGCTTAGGGTGTGTTATTCTTCGTAGTATAGTTATACTGTGCTAATGATCTACAGAAAATCGAAGTGCTTGAGTCCCACCTACTTGCTAACCCGCTACACAATTCTCCCCGTCTACCGGATCTCTACAATCAATACGCCGAAAAAGTGGTCATGTCGGACAAGATAAAGGGCGTCAAGAAGCAAATTACCGCTGCTTTATCGATTATACAGCTTGATGAGCTGAAATGCAGGAAGCGCGTCCTCCGCCGCTTCGGGTTCATCAACGATGCCGAAGTCGTTCAGCTGAAAGCCCGTGTCGCTTGCGAGATAAGCACCGGTGATGAGCTTCTACTTAGTGAACTCCTCTTCGATCGCTTCTTCAACGAACTCTCGCCTGAAATGTGTGCAGCGGTCTTGAGCTGCTTCATCTTTGAAGAAAAGTCAGACGCACCTGCGCTGAAAGAAGAGCTTGCCAAGCCATATCGTGAGGTTCAAGCCAAAGCAAGGATGGTGGCAAAAGTATCCGTGGAGAGCAAGATGCCCGTGGTTGAGGATGAATACTTGGCCGTATTCAAGTGGCAGCTAATGGAAGTGGTTTTTGCATGGGCCCATGGGAAGTCATTTGCAGAGATATGTAAGATGACTGACGTGTATGAAGGTAGTCTCATTCGTCTTTTCAGAAGACTCGAGGAGCTCTTGAGACAGATGGCCCAAGCTGCCAAAGTGATGGGCAGCGAGGACTTGGAGAAGAAGTTTGAGGAATCCTTGATGAAAGTCAGGAGAGACATTGTCGCAGCACAGTCACTATATCTGTGAAATGTTGACGTGTCCTCGGTGAATGCAAGAGCGTCTCTTGGATCTTGATTGTCACACTATGTTGCCGAGTGAAGCGCTTTGTTGGTGTATTAGGGAATGACTGTGACATCAGAAGTAGCGGGAGGATGCATGCAGATGGCATATCAGTATGAGGACAGCAGGGCTCGGCAGAAGATTGCCTCTGCGGGTACAGCCTAAAAACGATGAGGGAACATGGTATGTGGAATGATAATCACGCTTGGGTAGAAGGTGCGCTAAGGGTCGGGGTGATGCTTCATCCCCAGCAAATTGTCAAGCTCAAGACAATATCACAATTCTAGGATGTGCAATAGATAGATAAACGATTACGCTTGCCTGTATAGTAATTCGTGCGGAAGCGGTAAAGCTGGATTAGTGCCTGGATGAAGGATTTAAGCAGACATTTGATGAAATTGTAGATAAGGCGAGAATCGCATGTGCTGCCATGCCTTTTTTTGTACGACGTGTCTAATGTAATGTACGACTGCTTTATCGAGTTGGCCTGTGATTGGTGGACTCGACAGATAAAATTAATCGCTAGTGTCAGTCGATAAATCTGATCAATGATGTAAATATCTCCAACACTAATAAAGTAAAGTTTTATACTAAGTATTATACCAAGTATTATTTCCTACTGTAAGCGTCTACGAATATCAAACCCCCCCACCTCGTCAACCTCTTTCTTCCTTCTCACCAATTTCTGTCATGTACAATCTCTGTTTCTTCCCCAATTAATCCTCCCTTCTCCTTCTCTCACAACACATCCTTGCCATTATGAATCTTCTTGCTACACCACCACCGCCTCATCATCTTTCTAATCCACGTCTCTCGCCCTCCCACCCAAGTCCGCGTCTCCCATACCTCCCACATTGAAGAGAAAGCATGCTGACCAACCTGATAGTGTCTTCTTCATACACGCCCATGGGATTTGCCAGCCGAAAACGAAAAGCCGAAGACGACGAGCCTCAAGCGGAAGACAGAATGTCCTCCTCACCGGCCAACTCTCCTGCCCCGGTTACGCGCTCCCTTCCCACCTATCGACAGACCAAAAGGCCTAGATCGGGTCCTGTCGGCAGAGCGCTTGCTCTGCCCAGACTCCTGGAGACTTTGGATGCCGACTCACTGCGAGATGTTCTACAGTCTCTCTGCTCGCGGCATCCTGGCATCGGTTCCGAAGTTGAACACACCGCACCACGGCCTAGTGTTCTATCGGCCCTTAATGTTCTCAAGAAATATGAATCCGCTTTACAAGCCTCTTTCCCTTTTGGCGGTGACTCATCCTCGGACTATGCGTATAATCGTGTGCGAGAATCCCTCATGGCTCTTCTCGACGCTCTAGCCGATTTCACGCCACACTTCCTGCCACCATACGAAACCCAGGCCTCGCAGTCCCTCGCATTTCTCGACGGAGCAACAGACGTCATCCACAGACTACCGGACTGGTCCTCCTTCCAGAATAGTCTTCATAAACAGAACGCCTACGACGAGATCTCTGGAGCTTGGGCGCTGGCTATAAGGGAAGCGGCCAAGCGGGCTGGAGGCATGCAGCTACAATACGGAGGATGGGATCAGAAGCTGGCAAAGCACAACCAGCAAGCGAATGGGAAGCTTCAGGATGCCGTGAATGAACTCAGTGCAAGCATTGGATGGATGGCCGGGCACCCTCAACCACAGCAGCACAGCAGCCGGGGAAACGATTTGAATTCAGTGAGGCAAGAGCTCTTGGCCGGAACATATGGCACAAATTTGCCCGTGCGTGTTGGACCGTGGTGATAGCGATGAGGATGGAAATGGATTTGATAAGATACCTGGCAAACAGGGCCTTCGGTCA
Organism: Usnea hakonensis; assembly: GCA_013423325.1. Classification (NCBI taxonomy): domain Eukaryota; kingdom Fungi; phylum Ascomycota; class Lecanoromycetes; order Lecanorales; family Parmeliaceae; genus Usnea; species Usnea hakonensis. The sequence goes on along the minus strand of BLJB01000271.1, from coordinate 104,832 downwards.
CGTTACCTCGAAAATTTTTGACGAAACAGATCTTGGAACATAATGCATAGCGAGCAAAGGCGTAATAGGCATGATGTTGTTTCTGTTTTTGGTCATAGCGGGCGTTGCATTTCACAGCGAGGTCCTTGGGGTTTATCAATTTTTCATGCCCGGCGAGCTGCACTGGCGCCGCCTGATGATGGCGCTGTGGTAAGATTGTGAGATTACGAAGTCGTCTAGGTATTGAATTGTATCTATGCATCTGATCAATGCGGTTGTTGTACAGAGAGCTCGCTTGCTCCAGGAAATGCGTCTGAAGAAATTTAGGAGGTATATATATATACACTGATTTCGTCGCTGGGACGTTTCCGTAAGAGCAAAAACCCGTCACTACTAACCTGATAGATTGCAGCATGAAAATGGGAAACAAGGGTAAGCCAGATAACTCGCCATCCATCTATTCATTCTTCTGAAGAACGTCCTTCTCTCGTCCTTTCCTTCCTTCAATCCCCCACCAGCAAGTTCCCATTAATCTCATCCCATCCCATCACAAACCTCCCATCCACCACTCAGCGCCCTCCCCTTCTTCCATCCCTTTCCTCCTCCTCCCAAACTCAAAATACCACTCTGCACCCATACCTACCTACCAAGCTACTCTACTCCAAATCTCGGCGATAAAACAGATAGATAAGATGAATAGACAGCCCTTTTTCTCGAAACCCTTACCCCATTATCATATATACGTACGTACGTACGTATTCATAGATGACATCATCCCAAACGGCAAGTGAATAGGTATAAGAAGGCGTAACCAAACAAACCTCCCTCCCTCTCCTCATCTTCGAGAAAGGGCGTCTTTAGCATAGATGAGAAACCGAAGTCACGAAGAGCAGCGCCGGCAGACGACAAGGCTCCTTGGGCTCGTCGTCTTTCGATCAAAATCGGGTCCACGCTCTGGAAAACTCAAAAGTGGATGGTGAAAAGGAGTTGGTCAAGGAGAAGGAAGGAAGGGATTCGGCTCAAATGCAGGCAGGAACAAGAGATCTCGGGATACGATTTCCATTGCTGATATACTCTTCATCATCGAAAGTTGCCCGTTGACGCTAACTTAAAGTTGATCAAGTTCAAAAACAGAAGACGAATCTAGAGTATTCGTGGGGGCCAGTAATGTCAGAAACGCTCCAAACGCTGAACGGGGTATCTTTCCAGAGATGCCAATTGCTCCGTCCTAGCTCCAGCGCTTACCCATGCGACGAAAAAGCAAAGCCTACCCGCGATGAAACAAGACAATCATGAAGGAAGCTTGCCGGCTACCATTCCGTATAAGACTTCATACCCAGACATCATGCATGCGTAAGGACGTTTAACAAGATCCTAACGGCGATGGTATACGGTGTTCTGCAAGTTAAGCAGTGAATCAGCTCGCTGAAAAACATCCCCCTCGAACGAACGATTCAAAGAAGCACTTGCAGGCGTTGCAGGCACAGTAGCTTGAGCGGCGGGGCCCAGTGCAGCTGACAGTGGGGTAGCAGGCACACTCGGAGTATAAGGGCTTGAGCTTGACGCTGCGTTCGATCCCCCGGAACCCCGTGTGCGATGCTGCTGATGAGCCTGATATCCGTTCGGAGCCGGTGTCGGAGCTCGCGATAGGGGCTGAGCTTGAGTTTCCACCTCGAAAGTCAGACGGTTCCACGGCGAATTCGTGATCAAAGTGGCTGCTTCGGTGGCAAACTTGTGAACCGGACGGACTTGGTGTCTCATATCGCTAGGCACGAGATTGAGCAGTCTTGCTTCTCTGAGAGACGCTAGAAGACTGCTGTAGGAATCGACGAAATCTTTGACTAGACGCCAAAAGTCCCTGGCATTTCGTGCCTCGGGGTCATTGAGCTTGATCGTCGAAAGTCGTTTCTTCAGCTTTTCACTCATGCTCAGGCATGTTCTGTTACGATTCACAAGAGTCAACCACAGCTCAGGGACCTTCTCGTGTGTGTATTGTCTCTGAGAATTTTCTGCAGCATCTTCAAAGAACGATTGCAGCTGCGGAATAATTTGAAGGCCTTGATCAGCGAATTTCCTGAGAATGACGAAGATCTGCTCGAATTGGACTCTTTGCTCCTTCTCAACCCGAGCCTGGTCCGGCATCATCGTGACACTTCCGCTACGAGAACGAGGAGCTAGTTTGGTCGAACTGAAAGATTCTCCTGAACGAGGTGTACTAACTACTGAGCTGGAGGTCGATCCGTGAAACATTCCAGCGCGACTACTTGAGCGGCTGCGGGCATTGAGATGCACCGGAACAGCAGTCTGAGTATTGAGTGCCGTATGAAGATCGATGTGACTGCTGACCTGCTGAATAGCCCCTCCATTTCTCCAACGTCTCTCAGGCTTTGGGCGATCTCGGGTTGGCGTCACAGAATCGTCGCGAAAATTTAAACTGTCCTCTTCACTAGCATTTGGCGTTTTTTGGGAGACTTGGAATACCCTCGGTTTTTGGGCCTTCATTCGCTGCCTTTTCCAACCCAACGTTTTATTCAAATTGTACACTTCGTTCAGGCTTCCGTAGAGAAGGAGCATTAAAGTCCGAATGTACTTTGGGTCTGCATCTTGGACAAGCTGCCCAACAGAGCGAGTTGTAAGCTGCGCAATAGGTTCGTGGGTCAAGATGCAAGCGTGGGTAGCCTCTCGCACGGCCCTCCTTGACGCTCTTGTGAACCCTAGACCTTGGGCCGCATCGCGCGTGCAGTTGTTTAGTTCTTGGTCCAAATGCTCAATGCGGATGGTAGCGTTGAGGAAGACCCTTTCCAAACTCGATCTTTTCGACCTCCCTTCCTGGATCACAGGAAATAAAACGCCAAGATGATGGTGTACAAGGTTGAGGGAGTACAATATGCTCTTTGCAGCTTCGATGATCTTGGTTCCCGGAAGGCTTTCCTTCTGTCGCAGTAGACTTGACAGAGGACGCCCAATCACACCCCGCTGACCCTCACTATCGTGTAAGGATGTCACATTCGAAGGACTGATATCACTAGCAAGATTTCCTTGACGTAGAGCAGAGCCATGACTTTGTCCACGAGAATGATGGCTATTTCTGTAGGCACGCGTCTCATCAAGCACTGTAAGGCCAGTCTGCTTTCTGGGGACCATACCCATGCGCTTGCTTCGGGTATTCTGTGTAGCTTGTAGAATGCTTTCGCTGTTACTCCGATTCCGTTCATTACCCAGTGACAAAGGTGCAAGGCCAGGACGACGAAGTGCCGCATTCTGCATTAATACGTTGTTCTGGCTAGAAGGAACTCTGTAATGTGAGCGAGCTGGTAGAGGTGGCTTTGCAAAGCCTGGAGACCTTAATTCAGACGCGGACTCGGACTCGCTCGTGTTGTGTCCGTATTTCCTAGTAGGCAGCGGAAAACGTAGAATGGCACGTGGAGTCTCCAAAGGTCCATCACTACCATAGTAGCATTCGTGAGCAAGGATGCGAAAACAACTTCTTGGGATACCCACCTAGAATCACCCTCAGAATCTTTCGCAGCTGCCAACGTTCTCAAGTATTCTAGCACTTTCTTTGTCGACATTGTATCCTTTTCGTTCTCATTTTCAACAAATGCCGGCGATGGACCGGGGGAAAGATCGCTGCCCTCTACGATGCGTCTAAGCCTCGGAGTCAAAGGATTGCCAGATAACTTTAACATTCTAAGTGTGTTAATACTTCCGAGGCAAAGAGGAAGGTTTCCGATGTTATTATGCTGTATTGAAAAGACCCGCAATGCTTTCATCTGTTCGATTTCGTCCGAAACTTCGCTGATCTTGTTCCTACTGAGATCGAGTATTTCCAATTGTGGCAGACCAAAGATCTTGGGTTTTCTTATCAGCTTTCCTTCATGATATCCAATTGACTGGTCAACTTACGGCCTTGGGAACCTCTTTGAACCGGTTATCGCGTAGATTGAGATATCTCAAGGCAGAGCAACAAATAAATTCGTGGGCGACGTGGGATAGCTGGTTGTAGGATAGCTGTAGCCTAATTCAATCCAGACTTAGCAAGAATTTGATTCCTTGTCAGCTCACCTCGGTGCAATTTCAATGAAAATGAAAATGGGAGAAAAACGGTGGTGCGACATAGCCACAAGGAAAGAAATTCCTTACCTCTCGACATCTTGCCCGATGATGGCAACGACCTCCTTTGGTATCTGTGACAGATTCCTTTTCCTCAAATCAAGAGTCACTTTGGGCTTTACTGCTCCGCCAACATTTTCGCCTCCAGTCAAAGATTGTTGGAGGGTACTGTGGTGTTCGTCTACGGCCTTGTCGTGAGCTTCTTGAAATAGCTCAACACTTTCGCGCGTTGTCAAGCCTGACATCTTGTCGGGTCTCTCCCTGAGAGACTCTTGGGAAGGAGCCATAATTGTTGTGGAATAATCATATTCCGAGGGGTATCTTTCCTCAACGTGAGTACGAGGCTGAGCTGGTGCGGGGCTCGGAACGGGAGGCTTACCCAGGTTGAAGAGATTCAGGCATGTTTTGAGAAGCGTTGGCAATGCAGGTCAACGGTCATGAGTATGAGAGAAGCATGTTCCTCCCAGTCATTGGTTGGTCAGACGATATGATGGATCCGTTGAACGGGAGAGCAAAATGGGAAAGAGGTATGTCAATGGCGCAAGTGATGAAGCAGACACACTCTGAGAGATACCGGATACTCTCAGGCACTCCAGAGTGCAGTGTGAAAGAGGAAGAGAAAGAGAAAGAAAGAGAGAAGGAGAAGGAGAAGCAGAAGATGTAGTGATGGAAAGGAGGATTGATTGGATGCATGTGGGGAGTGGAGACTGGGGAAAGAAAGGGACAGGGAAAAGGAAAGGGCTAAGGCTAAGGGTAGCATAGGTAAGGTAATGGGATACTAAAGTATACTTTCATGCCATGCGAAATAAGGCAAGTCAGGTATTGTCTCTATTGTACCGCCGCTAATGTACCTTACCTTAGACAAGGATTAGCCTCGGCCACTAATGTCGCACTAACGTTCTTTAATGCCCACTCCCGTCATTCTGCATCTTCACGCTCCCGAAATATCCATGCAGTAAGCAATAATACCGTAAGTAAAGTACCTCATCTACTCACTAAGCAGTATGATTGAAGTAGTATCGGACAAGGGGCAACGAGTAACGATATATTGCCTCAACGTTGATTACTCCCTAGACCTCCCGCATCCTACATCACAAATTCTAGAGTACATTCTAGAAATATAATATGTTTCTCCTCTTTTCAATGGATCATCGATAATAGGGGTAATCAGAATAAGCACTTAAATGCCGCATTTTCCCGTGTATCCAGCTCCATTTTCTTGTATTGGTTGGAATTGAAGTTGTCTCTAGAGTTAGGACGTGACCAATTCGAAACCGGAGAACGTAGGATGTTGTCAACTTGTCTGAACCAATTGCGGCACTCATGTCAAGCTTCTGCTTCGTTCCATGCCAATCACTGGGTTGACCTCAAGCTCATCCTGCGAATCCGTCGGTGGATCAACAATGGCATCAAAGACAGCGTTCAGCTGTCTGACACTTACTCCAGAATCATGGCCTAATCATAGCACCACCCAAAGCACTTTGACCTTGAGCCGGTATCTGATCCGAGACTTCCTCAACTTCGAGTTCAGCCGGATCAGAATCCAACGCCATTTCCTCGTTTTCCTCACCACCCGTATACATTGCTGCCTGTCTTTGCTCGGCCAGGGCAGCCTCATTCGTTGCCCACACCTTCCACTTCTCATACTCTTTGTCTTCCAATATCATTCCAATGTCTAGTGCAGATTTTCCAAAATATGCTCCCGTAGACATTGCTTCCTCTTTTGCAACCCTTCGTTCCACATCCTCTTGGAGCCGTAGGTCATAGAACTCTTTTCGTGCCTGGTCATAGGCTTGGGCGGGTGTGATACCCGGCACATTATGCCTTAGCCATAATTGTCGCTGGACAACGCTGTGGGATTCAGTACTGGCATGGAGCGACTAGCGGGCAGTGTTCACCTCTCTCCGCTCAACACCTTTTGTGGCTGTTGAATGCGCTTCCAATTCACTTTCTGATAATCTTTTCCATCATCTTCAATAACCAGTCGTGGCCTTACCAGCTCCCACGGGTGATCTTTGAAAAATTCTGTCCGTAGAAAGTCCTCTTCGTAGTGGATGGTCTGCGGTTGGAAAAGCTTACTCGCTTTTTTCTTTCTTGACCTGCCTTTGCGATGCTGATGAGGAAGTGGCTGCGTGCGAACGAGAGTTTGAGCAGGCGTTATGGAACCGACGACGCCATACCAGGGTGGAATTCTGGATATACGTTCTGTTTTGAGGAGCTGCGTTGCCGTTTGGTGCACACGCAAAGGACGAAAGTCGTATCGACCCATATCTGAAATGAACAACTCAGGCTAGATCTACTGATACTGATCTAAAGGCATAATGTCTCTGCCGACTTTTGCCCGCAATAGCGCGGAAATTAAGGTAGTCGGCAGAGAAATTTCAATGTCCGAGGGTCCCTCGGTCACCAACAACAAAGTCGCGCCAAGGCGGCTGTCCCCGCTACTTAGGGCAAGGGTTTTGCTATAGCTTTAGTCCTAAGGTATAGCTTCAACGTTGATATTGATATTTGGGCGCAAGAGACGTTGATCAACTTACTAGAAAGACCCAATCAGACGAAAGGTAAAGTAAAAAAGGAAGCCAAAAGTGGAACGTGACCAACGATGAATTGATGTTATGCTCGGCGTTCCATGGCCAGTATGGCGGAGAGGAACTCCTCCAGCCGAGTCAGGCCCGTCAAAAGACCCCTGGTGCCTCAGCTCCTCACTTTCATCTTTACCTTCCTACAGCCTGCTACTCTCATGTTGCTGAGCACCTTGAAAGAGCAGCCGATGAAAGCCGCCACGAGGAAGCACCCATATGCGCCTTCTTCAATTACTCCGCCTCCGCCTACGCCTCCGCCCCGGTCTCCATCTCCCTCTCGCCAGCTCGACAATATATTTATTGACGCCTTAGCCCAGGCTTGTTCAGGTCAGCTGCATGTTAGAACATGGGCCGCCCAAGCAATCGCTTCAAACCCTGGTTACATGTACCATAAAGCCAGGCGGAAAAATGCCTTTAATGCGGGAAGACAGATACGGCATTCCCATCGCGCAACTATGCCCCCATGCCCTCCTGTTCCTTTACAAGCTCTCTCTCGCGATGACTACTTGAGCATTCTGGATTACTATAGGCGGTCATATCACACGAACGTGCTCGACTTGGTCCAGCTACCATCAGCTGTCCCAATGCGGTTTTCACTACAGAGTGGAAGGTACATAAGTCCACCGCCAGAAGCGTATATGGACGCGGACGAGCTGTCATTGCAAGCACGCGAACACATAAGAGACGGGAAGTCGCCAGCTTTGACTCACCTTCTGGAGGTGCTCGTCAGAGACGAATGTACACATGAAGAAGCCTTCGAAGCGTACTCTGCTTTGCCATACCCTGGAGTTTCCCATCTCTCGCCCAATACCCGTCGTCTACTTCTTCGTCGACTGTCCGTGATGGAAAGAAAAAGCAGGATATCAAAGATGCGTTACCTTTCTGTACTAGACGACATGAAGTCTACAGGACTGCCGATAACCCAAGCAGAATGGAATAGCGCCCTAGCCTTCTGCGGGCAATGTCTCACACGTCTCACCGCCGTGGATGTTGAGAATGCGCTGCGAACATGGAAGGAAATGGAGCAAGAAGCAAACGTCAAAGGTGGAACCGTAACCTTCAACATCCTTTTCGACATGGCCGCCAAAGCAGAAAAGTTTGTGCTTGCTGAAATGATTCTGAAAGAGATGGGGGACAGGAATGTGCCATTTAACCGCTATTCCCGCACCGCCTTCATATTCTATCACGGCCTCAAGGGGGATGGCGACGGCGTCCGAGGTGCTTATCGTGAGTTTGTTGAATCGGGCGAAATCGTAGACACCGTAGTCCTGAACTGCGTGATCACGTCCTTACTCCGAGCCGGTGAGCCCGGAGCCGCAGAGCAGGTTTACGAACGTATGAAGCGCATGCACACCAAGCAGACCGGCCGTCCTCCCATGCCTCCAACCAACTGGAGAGAAGTGCGCCACCTGGGCCACCTGCTCGACCGAGCAGCGCAGCGCTTCAGAGACGACCCCGAAAAACTACGGCAGATTCGGGAAGAACAGTCCATCGCCCCGGACGTGCACACCTATGCTCACCTCGTCGAATACCACGTCTGCCAGACAGGCGAACTCCCGCGCATCGCCGCGCTTTTGGCCGAAATGCAACATTTCGGCTTACCTATGCACGGACGTATTTTCACGAAGCTCTTCAAAGGCTTTACCTGCCACGGTGGCGTACCGTACACGTCTTGGACTCGAGAGCGCTTAGAGGCGGTGTGGGACGCGATGCTCAAGGTGTTGGACTGCGGGTCGGGTGATGTACACGTGATGAAGTGGATGGTGGTTTGGGCCGTCCAGGCGTTTCGTCGCTGTTTCGGACGGGGGAAGGCGTTGGAGATCTGGCACGAGTTGAAAAAGAGGTGGAAACCTGTCCAGTACGGAGACTGGGATTTCGTGATAACCACGTTACAAGATATTCTCCATGTGGATCGCGATCAGTTGTAGACGCGTGCTCAATCAATGTAGATATCAAACAAAGAAAACTGTACAAAAGCACCTAACCAAGGCCTCCGTTATGCCTTCAATGCCCTTGGCTTGCACGTTCTAATTGGCATATAAGCGGTAAGACGATGTCTACAGTAAATGCCTAGCCGATTTCACGCTTCAAAGCTTAGAGGAATTGCAGTATGTACACCATTGGCGTTCATCAACAAGAGGAGCACATGAGCTAAAAGATCACGAATGACTTAGCAGCCAGTGGACCAGTTTGTCGCTTTCTTTTAATAGTAATTATATCTTGGGTAAGGACATTGTCTACCTATGTACATTATGCTTAAAATTTTGGAAGGTCTTCTATATGCCCTTCGTAGGGTCTGCCATTTTCAACTGGGAAAGTGGCTCATGCCGAGAGGAGCACTACCAAATCACCACGAGCCTGGGCCGCGCGAATGAAATTTCGGGTATGTTTGTGTCATAAACGTGAGGGCAACACGCAAAGGTCACCTAGGGACACTGACCTGTGACTGTGATTGCTATGGTAGCCTAATTTCGCAAGGCTAGGGGTATGAAGTACTCCATAGCGCATTCAGAGCGCATTCAAAAGCCCCAGAACGGGACCAGGAGAGAGAACAGTGCCGAATTTCGGCAATCAGCCACTAGGAGATTGTCACAGATCTCCATTTTCTGGCTCTGTCAATTTAGAGGATCTTGGCTTGTCACTCTTGGAAATTTTTCAATCAGCTTTCCAGTGCGTTGTCAATCCTCCGTCGAGATCCTCTTTTCCAAGGTACAGCTCCAGGGCATACATGCTCATGGTTGCTGCAATATTAACCCATCTCCAAAAGTTGCCACCAGCATCACCTCCTTGACTGGTCCACCAGTCATCATCATCTCCACTTATCGATGCGAAGTGCTGCATCAAGAGACTAGTGTAGACAGCTATCAGAATGCTGGGGCTGAACCAGCTAAGCAACCCGAGGATCTGGCCTGCGCCATCCGAGTCCTCAAGGGATGGCTCCTGGGATAGTGCGCGTGCTCCAGATTCACGGACAGCGGGTATGATACGAGTTGACGCGTAGAGAACGAAAAGGCGGTAGGCGAGAGAGATGATCACTGACGGAGTAATGGTACTCAGCGCTGCAATAATGAAGTTGAAAGCAGCAGGTATTGCCGAAGGTAAGACGGATAGAGCCTGTAACAGAGTGGTATATGAAGCCATGATGATTGGTGGGAATGGGGGAAAATCCGCCGCTTGAGCTGGAGGTGTTGGCTCGACAGGGTTGGTGGGTTGGTAGTCTGTGAATATCTGGTAGAGACACAGGACGATGTATGCGAATAGAAGAGAACTTTCGACCGGGTTTCCTTTCCCACTGCCGATACCCCAAGCGCAGAGGAAAACAGCACAGGTGATTGTTATGCCAATGAGAGTGGCATCGACGTTACCGATTTCTGGGAAACGAGTGACCCTCCATAGGAAGTAGACTGAGCTTGAGATGACCGATGCGGATGTGACAAGCAAGCTGATCTGTGTAACAAGCTTTTAGAGATGCTCAGAATCAGATAGTACGAAGAGGAACCCTACCATCCAGCTGTCGCTCCTCCCTCCCCTATTGACGAGCCACCTAGTAATCTGGCCTGCAGCTTGAATGACCAAGAGGCTGCAGAATCCCTCACATAGCTGGAACACTGGGGTTGACCATCGCAGGATCTTATCCCAGCTTCCCACAGTCGCTGTCTCTGCCAGGCCATCGGGTCCGAAGATCCACTCCCACACTGACGCATCTTGTGCCCTTTTCCCGCTGAATGTCCTTTCCACCCAGCTGCTGTTATCGACGGGCTCTACCGAGAACCGGTTCAGCGACCATATCAGGAGTGTAGGCAACACCGCCCATTGTGTCCAAGCGGCGAGTTGGACTAAGGTATACCGGTATCGAGACTTTTCTGGCGTGGCCAATCGTAGGACGGAGTATGAGAAGTAGAAGGAGGCTACCGAGAGGGAGAATGCAAGGCCGCAAGCCCGCCCGCCGACGTCGAATGCCAAGGGTATGCTCAGGATAATGGACGTCAAAAAGACGACGGACGAGAATACCCTCAAGATCCACATGAGCTCTAACAGCGCTCAGGGCGCGCACAGGACGCTGTGAAGATTGTTCGATGTTGAAGTCAAAGCGGACGAGTGAGCCTGATGAAGGCGAGGATACTTATCAGGGTATTTCTTGCGCTCAAGAGGGAGGTGAGGTCGATTTATCAGTATCCTTAGGATCAACATGCGTCTGGACTGTGGAAAGCCGGCGAAAATTTGATTCAACAAGAAGTGGTGGCTCTAATTGCCTTGCCTATTCACAATCACAAACGTGATTTAAATCAACATGAGAACTTGGAAGCGGGCTACCTATTCGACCAATGATAATGATAGGTTTTGCTGTCGCGTGCGCTAGCTCTTTGAAAACTTCCTTCTAACCTTGACCAGATAGTCAGTACCTAAGGTAAGGTATTCATTTCTTTCCCCGGAATATTTCAGCGAGTAATGTCAAGACAAGGTATCGTTAGGCGGAAGCAGCCAAGCGGCCTTTAAAAAACCTCAAGTTTAAGTACCGTCTAACCCTACCGAGTAAGGTATCTTACTGCCTGTAGGCTGTCTGCTTAAGGTACTGGAGTACCTAGTCCTATCAATTTGGCAAATCCGAACAATTCTACAGTACGTATACGGTCAAGGAAGAGTGTTTTTGTACAAGTAATTATTGATGACACCCTATCAGCATCACTTTGTCTGCATTGACCCATTTTGGTGCGTAAAGTGGTGCTCTGAACGCCAAAAGTTGGCTGACGGTAGCCACTTTTTGTATTCATTGATAGAGAGAGCCATCTTGAGCGGCCTCCGCACAATGTCCTAATGAGATATGCTAGCGTTTGACAGAACATGGAGATTGAACTTTACAGTAGCGCCTAACATTCAACCCATTACCTCGTAATAAGCGAACAGCACGATCGAAATTACAGAGCAATGAACACGCGCTACATCAATACTTTTGAGTCAAGGTTCAGAGAATATAACGCCTCCCCAGTTTTGTATGATCTCACAGTGATGTCGCGCAGTTTGATTACTTTGGATGGTATCTTCTCAAAAATACCCAGCTCTTCCAGTGCCCTTGCGCAGTTTACAGGTATCTGGATTCCTGCTCCAATCTGAAGGAAAAGTCAGCACGATATCCCCTTCAGAGGCATGCCGCCAACCTCTCGCAGATCTGGAGCTTTCTCTAGCACAACCACTCTATGACCAGCCTTACGAAACCTAATAGCAGCTACGAGACTGCTTAGGCCAGCATCGACTATCAAAACCTGCATTTCTCTTCGGCCCACACTGCCTCGGATATGCCACTTTGAAGTTCAATGAAAATTGTCGTCTTCGAATTGACCACGCAACCAAGTCTCCGCGATTGACCGCAGATGATCCTTTATACGGACATCGTGTCAGCGCCAGCCGATGGGTAAAGATTAAGGCTCTAAGATCGAGAAGGATCGCTGTCTTCAAAATAGGAAGTACACACCTTTAGAAACGAAGACTTCTTAGTCTACACTTTTAAAAGAAAAAGCGGTGCAACAGTATTCAACGACAACAGAAGTTGGTTATCCTAGGCTAAGGCTCTGACTACCTACTTTATGCTCTGGAGCCTGGTCCGTGCGAATACTGCAGTGTTAATAGTATCGTGTGGGGCATTCTGGTCGTCTGCAAATAATGGAAAAGCCAATGGTGCCCCACATTCGCCCTTCACGCGGGCTCAGCTCATAGCAGTCACTGGATGATTCGTAAACAGACCTATGTTCACCTACAACATTCTCAAGGAGTGTTATCCCAAACCTCGTATAGCATTTGCCTCGGTAGGCTCACCGTTTATTGTTGCGTGCACCAATTAGCTTTACTTGTGTGCATAGCTAGCCCCTCGGTCACATGCACAGATACAGTTCCAATAGGCTCGTATACCCCTCTTAGTTTCAGCTTTCCATATTTTTGCAACACCATCTTTAACAGCACCGGTGAGAAATCTGCCAGGTAAAAGGACACAGTGATCCGGCTTTCAGAAACCGACCAAGACTTGATAATAAGGCCTAAGACCAATTCAGAACCTGGCTCCACGAGTGACTTGGCCCTTCGTTTGATGATCGACTATCTAAGTCGCTTGGTCGCCATCTATGAGTCTTTGTGATTACGGAGACTTGAAATTCGCTCACAGTGACGTCCCTGTCCTTCAACTTCGGTTTCGGCTCTATCCTACATATCAACAGGTTATTCTCGGTTCGTTGAGCGAATCTGTCCTTATCCGAAAATCGACTTGTTCTGGGCATCTGATACACTTCATTGGCCTGTGGCTTGCGTTGTTGTTCTCTTCATAGCGACCTATGCTGTCCTCCAGGAAATATTCAAGCCAGTCCATCGAAGAGTCTCTCCGGATGGAAGTCCATGGAATCTTCCTCCTGGGCCGTCTGGACTTCCAATAGTGGGTACCTTGCTACAAATGATGGCAGCACGCCGTGATACAGCCAAATTCTCATCATGGTTAAGTCCGAACATCCCATGAGCTTGATCCTGTATTGATGTTCATCAAGATGTCTTCTCTCAGCACCTTCGGAGATATGACAACGCTTCAGATGGGATCAAGCACCTGGGTATTGTTGAACAACAACCGGGTCGTACAGGAAATCATAGCTAAACGCGGACACATCACCAGCGAGCGTCCCAATTTTCCCATCGCTAGCGGTCTCGTGAGCCGTGGCCAGCGTACCGTCTTGAGACAAACGGCTCAATGGACCGAAGGCAGGCGTGTGATGCATGCTTTGCTGAGTAACTCGAATGCCTTGAGGTCGTACGGCGAATGGATTGAACTCGAAAGCGCGCAACTCCTGGCCGAATATCTTTGTACGCCATGGCAATGGTACTCCCATCATTATCGATATTGCAATTCAATAGTCCATCGTATTGTGTTAAGTCAGAGATTGTTGAAATCAACGCCAGAACTCGACGAATTCCAGTATGTAGGAGTCCACTTTATTCGCTCCAGCATAATTGGTTTTTCCCACTCCTTGCTAGCCTGCCTAAAGTATTGCAAACCTGGCACAAGCAACGGAGTAAAGTGGGCCAATACCATTACGACGTGTTTTTATCGTTGTGGCAGTCAGTCAAAGATGCTATTGTCAACGGTACCGCACCAGCGTCATTTGTACAAGACACACTCCTACACGGTGACACTAAGTTCAGGGGAAGCGACGAAGAGGCAATGTATCTCGCAATGTCTGTCATTTGAGCTGGAAGCGATAACCCAAGGCTAACTCTTAACACGTTCGTCATGGCTGCGCTGTGTCATCCAGATGAATTTCAAAAATTGCGCGATGAAGCCAATCGAGTTTGTGGAGATGCCCAGTGACTACCAAATCTCGACGACATGAGCGATATGCCCTACACATGCGCTGTACTCAAAGAGGTTATACGCTGGCGGCCTGTCAAGCCGCTCATACCGCAGCATCGGCTTACGGAAGACTTGGAACTCGAGGGGTTTCACTTTCCCAAAGGCACAGACTTCGTAATCAACTATGCCGCAGTTTCCCGGGATTTTGCAGAAGCAGATGAGTTCAAACTAGGCAGGTGGTTGGATGGGTAAGAGCAGAATATTTTATATAGTATATGGCAATTTGGTGGCGGTAGGCGCATCTGCGTAGGGTACAAAATCGCACAGCAAGACCTGTTTCTAGAAATTGCGCGGCTAGCCTACTGTTTTGATTACGCGGCTGTAAGGCTTTACCATCGCTTCCGCATTCATTAGGCTGATATCTCCCCAGGCCGGTCCATTCGACAGTCAACGCTTGAGGCACAATGTCATTAAAGAAGAACCGTTTCCGGTGAAAGTTGCTGTCCGAAGCAAGGATTACGAACGCCTGATTGGCAATGAAGCGGCAATAATGTCCGGTCTGAGGACGAGGTCTGACGAGGAGTCATGCTCGTAGTAGGTACAAGCTAGGCAATTACCAAAGGGTATAGGGATTTAGTGGATGTTGTTTGAGATGGAATGTACTTATATCTTCAAGGTGCTAGAATTGGCGAGGTCATCGAAAGCGAGTAAGGTAAGGTACCTCACCTTACCTTACGATCATAAGACCCCGCTAACCAATTCGAGGGGTTTTCCAGGAATTCGTGCGCAAAAAAACCCGCTAAGCAAAAAACCCACTAACGAAAAACAAAAACACGCCAACAAAAGTAAAACCTAGCTCGAACGCCGCACCGGCACCATGACGCCGACATCGATCAAGTATTTATGCTTCGAAGCTCCCTGTGTGAGCATTCCAAATGCGATTCATGTTAATGTCTAGGTAGACGTGTCACGAAATGGAATCCAAGTCACCTTTTGCCTTCATATACGATCCTCCCGCTGCCAACTTCTGTCTCCATCCTCCTATTGCTTCTCTGTTGTCCGTTTTGAAAAGTCCGCTGCAACCACCTCAACAATGTTCTACACACAAATTCCTACTCACAGGTGGAACAATCTGACTGCGCTACTACGTAACCCTCGACATCGCCCAAAAGCAGCCCGATGATTTTGGTAACCATCGTCAGACGCAGTGACCCCCATTCTTCGGGCGCTGGAAATCAACACCAGACTTTCCCAAAAGAGCGTTGTCTTCCTCCACGTCAATCTCTTCTCTCCTGCCAACCTCCGCACTTTCATAGAGTCATGGGCTTCAAAGAGGTATCCACTCATCAGCTCCCTAATCATCTCGTAGATCATTGTCATCTTTCAGCCTCTGATACGCACTGTTTTTTTTCCCTCTCTGACAACTTGTGTTGACATACCAAGTCATCTGCCTTATAGCAGTGATATCTTGGACACAAGAAGAAGACAGAAATGTACTTTTAGGTGCGGGTTGAGTGATGAGGGGGAGTGATACAGCACCTCCACCGGATTACATTGCGCATCGATCCTACCATATCCTCCGATCCCTGCTAACAGCCTTCATTTTCACCACAGAATTATTTCGGCTTCAGACACTCCCAATGGCCTGAACAGGAAGGCCCCATGAGATCTCGTCTAATAATGAAAGCAGCACTATCATAAGCACCTCGCCACTTTTCCCCTTAAGCTTGCATTACAGAATTTTGGCGATCTCCTTATCACACCACTCCCGCATTTCCATCGCCTGCCCCGTTCCTCCCTCCTTTACACCCCTTAATGCATCCAACAAATCTTTCCTTGGCGTCGGATGAATACGTCCCCAAGGAATAATGTACCTGCCATTATCCTCCGTCTTAAGCTCTTGGGACAGCCCCGCCCACAGCTCCGTGTATGCACCCATCTTGGCGTCAAACAACAACCACCCAGTACTTAAGCGAAAGAAACGCGACGTGTGCCTCAACAAATTAGTCTGCAGATTGCCTGGGTTCTGCGTCACGCTCATGATTGTACCATGGTTCTGGCCATCCTCGCTGTTGTTGTTGGCGATGCGGGCAAATTCGCTGGCCAGGAACCAGTTTCCGGTCTTGGAGCCTGTGTACAGCTTTTCCTGATCTGGTTTCTCCGACTCTGCGTCGGAGCGTAAGGCAGCGATGGTGGCACCGCCTCTCGGAGCTGCAAGATCCACCATCATTGACGAAGTCCAAACCACGCGCACGCTCGCAGGGGAAGAGGAATCAGCAGCGGCACGGAGTTGTGGGAGGAGCAAGTTAGTGAGCAACCAAGGACCCAGGCAGTTGGTGGCGAATTGGAGCTCATGATTTTGCGCGGACTTGGAACCGGCAGGGGGAAGGGAAACGCCCGCATTGTTGAAGAGGACGTGGAGGTGGGATTCTTTGGCTTGAAAGGCTTGAACGGTGGTTTTGATTGAGCCGAGATCGGAAAGTTCCAGGAAGAGATAATGGAGGGATCCGGGTTTGATGGACTTATTGTTCTGTGCAGATTGGGTGATGTCTGAGATGGCTTGTTGACCCTTTTCTTCGGAGCGGGCGGTGAGGTAGACCTTGCCGCCGGATTGGTATAGGATGCTAGCGAGGTGGTAGCCAAGACCTGAAGATGCGCCAGTGACGATAAAGACCTTGCCTTTTTGACTGGGTAGATTCTCCTCTGTCAGGCTAGGACTTGGAGGGTAAAGTTGGGAGAAAGTGACACCCATCTTAAAGAGAACAATTGATTGGTTTGCACCATACTAGAACACGATGTGTGCAGTTTAAAAAAAAAGATTTAGTGCAGTAATCTTCCGGGGTACAGACACGCTACACTTAGCCACTTAGAGTCAAAACCATTATGGTACGAGTACATTGTATTAGGTCTCGAACATAATACAGTATATACTCATACCCCGGTCAGATGTATCCGAGAATCTAATATTGATGCTGCGCAGCTTCTTCAGAATGACAGAAGCCAAGAGAATGAGAATGGATCCCGGTCCCTTGATCGGTACCCACAAGTACGTCTCTCCCTCGACCCATCATCCATTCATTGTTTAATGTCTCTAGTGGTCACTTCCACGCCGATGAGGCTCTCGCCGTTCACCTGCTCCGCATGCTCCCCACCTACAACCCATCCACCCTCGTCCGCACCCGTGACCCTGCTCTCCTCTCCACCTGCCACACCGTTGTCGACGTGGGCGGAGAGTATCACCCGGCCCAAAACCGCTACGACCACCACCAACGGACCTTCACGACCACGTTTCCCTCGCGCCCCACCAAGCTGTCGTCCGCGGGATTAGTCTACATGCACTTCGGCAAGCCAATAATAGCTCTACAAACGGGGCTGGATCAAGGCAGCGCGGAGGTCGACATTTTGTGGAAAAAGCTCTACGAGGGTTTCATCGAAGCGCTAGACGCGCACGACAACGGCATCTCGGTCTACGATCCCGCCGAGACCAAGGACCTGCGAAAGCGGTTCTACGATGGGGGTATAGGGATCGGCAGCTTGGTCGGAGATCTCAATGCCAACTTTGAAGACCCTTCCCCCGCCAAAACGCCCGAGGAGGCGCAAGAAGCTGAAGATGCCCGATTCCTGCAAGCGAGCTCCCTCATGGGTTCGACCTTCTCGAGAAAATTGCAGTACTACCACCGTGCTTGGCTGCCCGCCCACGCGCTCGTGCATCAGTCATACGATGCGCGCAAAGAGTATGATGCGAAAGGGAGGATAATGCTGTTCCCTCGAAGTTGTCCTTGGAAAGATCATTTGTATACACTTGAAGCGGAGAGGCCGGATGAAGAGAAGGTGCTGTATGTTCTGTATCCTGAAAGCGAGCACGAAGGCGCGAAATGGCGTATTCAGGCCGTAAGTCAGAGCGAAAGTAGCTTCGAAAGCAGGAAGCCGCTGCCAGAGGATTGGAGAGGAGTGAGGGACGATCAATTGAGTAAGGTCAGTGGAATCGAGGGTTGTATCTTTGCTCATGCAAGCGGCTTCATTGGGGGGAACCAAACGAGAGAAGGGGCGCTAGAGATGGCGAAGAAGGCTATTGAGCATTACTAGTTGAGGATTGCAAATGTCTCAAAGAAAAAAGTATAGCGAGGCGTTTGGTCGTGGAGAAAACTCAAGAGATGTAGGATCTCACATTTGACCACAGCTATCTCGACCTATCAAGTAGTGTGGAAGCATCGAACAAAGATATCAGCAATCGACTTGTGTGTGGGTAGTCCAGTGACTCCGTGAAGAATGGCCTCCACAATGCGCCATTCCCGGAGCTACTTTTGTAATAGCAAAGATCATAAGTCATTCCCAGTGTTCAACATGCGCTCATTTGACTATTCGTTGCAACGCGACATTTCCAGGGTTTGGTCAAGTCCTGGTAAGTCAATGCTAGGACCGAATGGGCACCCCCTCCTTTGATGGTGGACTACCTGCACTTCCTCGCTCCGGGCTCTTCGGACTGAGTACGCTTCCCTCGTCCACGCTTGTCTCCCTGTGTAAGAAACTGCTCTCTTTCACAGGGCTGCCACTTGATGCACCAGGAACTGACCCATTGCTAGCACCATTGCTGTTACCATTACTTGCACTGTTCGGACCTGGCGAAGACAGGTGGGGTATGTTCTCTGGGAGGGGATGTTGGCTCCCAATGGATGTGACACCGCCTTCGGATGCCTTGCCGGCTTTCGAGAGCGCGTAGTCCCCTGAATCAAAGTATTTACGTTCCTGATCGAGTCAGAAGATCGGCGTCGAAAATTATGCGCCAATGAACAAAGGGCGACTGACTTTGAGTTTATTCTGTAGGAGATCCTTCTTATTGGGCAACTTTCCGTAGAGACGAAAAAGCTTTTGCTCCTCCTCGTTGAGAGACTGTTCAGACCATTAGTAATGGCAAGATACTTGGCTCGGCTAAGCCGGGTGTCGATAGATCGTAACTAACGCTGATATCCACTTTATTTTTCTGATGAGGATTCATCTTGAGGAACCCGCAATGGGGAAAATCGTATCTTCTAGTTTTCGAAGGACCGCAATACACGTCTCGTAGTACCGCTGACAGAAGTATCAAGTCCAGGTTCCAGATAGGATTGAGTGGAGCTCAGTGATTGGTCAAAGGTCTTGACGAAGGAATGATTTCCGAGTTGGCCAATACCAGCTTCGGATGGACGGTAGGGGACGAAAGCAATGTCTCGGTCAGACACGAAGCTAGGCCTATTCTAATAGTACCGTTTGCAGATTTTGGGTAGCTTTTGGGAGAAGACAAGAGCAAAGACGGAGGTGGCGCAGTAGATTTGAGGAAGCGAGCGGCGAAGTGATTGGCAATGAAAGTTAGAAGAAGGGAAGGGAGTGTGTGAGAATGGAGAGTCAGAAGACTTCTAGGTGGGAGGAGAAGTAATGCGTATTGAAATAAAAAGTTGTGGAACGCGAAGTGTGATGAACTGTGATGGTGGGGAGGAGCAATAAGGTAAGGTAGTTTCAGGATCGACCTGATAGCCGACTATTCCGGATTAGTGTGGTAAAGTATTATACTTATGATACGTAGCTCCCGAGGGGCTCTTCCTAAGGTAGGTATTGGCCAATTCTAAAGGGTCCTTTGTCAAGTCATCTGCCCCACCAAACATTTCTCTTTTTCCTTGCCCTTACCTTTAAGGTACCTTAGTTTTCTTTATTGATTCGTACCTCTCCCATGTCTACATGCTTCCTGAACCAACAATTAAATAACACTACAAGTCGACTTCAAGAGGACAACAGTCTCGCATTCGTCGCCCAAAGTACTTAATTTGGAAACCCTCACTTGATAGGGAGCTCGCTTTATTCAGGTCCACCTCAACCACTTACACCGCCAACAATGGAAAGCCCAGGTAAAAAAGCAACAACCTATATCGTCGAACACTTAGATCCCGAGCTTGGATCATGGTCGACGCTCGAGTATCGAGCGATCGCTCAAGAATCTGCCGAAGCTGGAGTGAGATTCCTCTTGACCTCTGTCTCCAAACTATTGTCATTACCATCGGAGCTTCGAGATCTTGAATCTTTGATCGTAGAAAATCGCAGTGTGGAGGAACTTTTCCAAGAGGAAAAGGAACGAGTATGCTTGCTTGATCCAGCCGCCAAAAATGAGCTTAGTCCGGAAGATGACACCAAGTTCAATGTCTTTTTGTTTGGCGGTATCTTGGGTATAAACCCGCGGAGCAATTGAAACGAAATACCTTGATTGACTTCTGAAATCAGGTGACAATCCGCCTCGTGGTAAGGAGGAAGGACCCGTCAGATAACAAAATAGCACTAAGTCAGGGCGTAGACAGAACATCTGAGTTGCGGAAGAAGGGCTTTGCTGGGAGGAGGTTAGGCCCGATCCAAATGACTACAGACACGGCAGTACGTGTTACTCGAATGGTGATACAGCAGAAAAGTTAGGGAATAGTGCCAATGGAGTGTGCTGTGGAGGCTGAAGAGTCATTGTAGTACCCTTGAAGGATATACCATTCGTTGATTATCCCGAGCTACGAATCGATGAACATGAGAGCACAGAGATGCCATTCCGTTATGTCAGAAACGCGGATGGCTCTCCTTACATGCCAGAAGTGAGTTGCAGAAGGTTCAACTTCCGAGAGCGATGCATAAATTTTCTGACGGGCACAGGGAATGGCGGACTTGATCAAAGCTGACTCAGAGAAGGGGTTTGGCGACTTGCTTTGAGAGCTGTCCCTCCGACAATCCCGATATCATAGCTCACCCTATCAGTAGCTTTACTGCTGACGACGAGCATTGCATAGCTGGACGCTCCTACTTGAGTAGACGTGAGCATAGATTATGAAACAGTGACCAACTTGCTAACCTTTCAACTTGAATTCTGTCTTTCGAGTGGAGAAGTAGCTTTGCCGTGCCTTCCAACAAGCGGCCTTTCCGGCCACAGTCATTGGAAGTGGTTTGTCAAATCAAATGTCGCATCTGGTTAATCTTCAACCGGCCTACCCTTCTGGTTTGAATGGAAGAGTACTTTCAACTTGTTGCTGTCCTTCGTACAACCCAGTATAATACCCTGCATAATACCAAGACATCATGAGATTCTTCAGGGCTTCATCTTTGACTAGTCAAATGTCAATCACAAGTTTCCTGGGCCTTGGTATCAACATGACATTCCTGTTCTTACCATCATTGATGACCGCAAGTGGCATCCCTCGCTTTTCTCCTCGGTTTACTGCGGGGCTCGAATTGGCAGAGGGTTCCTTTTGCTCGGACTCAATACGCGAAGCTCCCTAATGACGCATGAGCCACCTCGTAGGGAGCTCGTTTGGCTGCGTACTTACGTGAAAGTCTACTGTCGAGTCTCCGTTGAGGTGTGGATGAGCACTTCCGGGCTCCTCCTCCAGCTCTCCGTCTTCTAGCTCTTTCGATGAAATAACGCTGCTCTGCATGCCAGCTGCTGCTGAAAGAAGGTCATTTTCATCCAAATGCGTTTTCTGTTCTTGAGCTTCAGCGTCCTTTATCGCATCTTCAACACGCTCGCCACGCGCATGTATACTGTGATAGAACTGTAATGGGTTTAGAAAAAAAGAAAACATATTTGGCGGAGGGTGTACCTTGTATTCTGCAAGAGCATCATCCCAGGACCGTAACAGGGCAGAGTCATCCCAAATTTCCGCTTGTGAGAGCTCCTTCCTTCTTTTCCCCATCTCTGGCGTTTGATGGTAAAATTCGACAGTTGAAGCACCTATTGGTTGTAGCGTACTTTTAGCGTCCCGAGAAGGTGGCGCTAAAAAGACGTCACATAGCAACGCGAGAATTTCCATCATCTTTCTCTCTCTGCTTCTCGTCACACTGTTTACTGTTCACACAACATCATTTAACTTATACTCTCAAACCAAATACGAAGCAGAAAGAGGATGTGTGGTTGAGCATCTTGAATAATCACTACCTGATATTAAAAATTTACCACTCTTAATTATGCCTAGAGCTAAGGTGCCTAAAAATCTAGGTAAAAATGCCTAGCTCCGTGTACACCAGAGACCCTTCTAACTCATTTTGTGATCATAGAGGTGGATGGAACCGCGAAGCTTGCCGCAAAGTCCAAACCCAGTGACAAACATGAAGCTCCTAACCTCAACATCGAAGAAGCTACTGTAGCATCACCGAGACCATCTCGCAAGCGCAGAGGCGATTACTTTGACTTTGATGGTGAACCAAATGCGGAACCACCGAGCAGACCAGTCGAAGCAAAAACCGCCAAACCCAACAAGAAGACAAAGACAGCACCCGCTGCCAAGGACATCAAGCTGAACGAAGCTGAAGCGAAGCCAGCTAGTGCAACAAAATTCGGTAAAAAGGGGAAAGGAGTGAAGGTCGTAAAAGAAGATCTGGCCGAGGAAAAGCCTGGAAGCTCCAAGAAGTCGAAGGTGGCCAAGGAGATTGCTGCAGGCACAAAGTCCAAGACAAACGACCTTCCAAATGCCTCCAAGGCGGGGACGAAGTCCAAAGCCAAGAAGTCAAAGGCTAAGAACGATGTTGTCGAACAGGAAAGCTCTACCGTCGCTCCAGACGTTACTATGGATGAAGGGCCGTTTGCAGCCTTGTTAGAATCCGAGGAAGGTCAGGCTCCCGGAGCTACAGAGAAGAAACCTGCTACCGGTCTCCAAGCAACAAGGGCGGCGAAAGCTGCCAAGAAACCAACAAAAGAATCCAAAGCAAGCAAGATTGAGACGGTTTCGGCTGCAGCTGCAGACAGTGCAAAGTCTGCGATTAATGAAGCTAAAGTCGAGGCTGAGAAGGCCAAAAAAGCTGCGAAAAAAAAGTATTCAACCACCGAAAGAGCAGCTGACGTCGCAGACGATGCAAAAAAAACGGTCAAGGCTGGGAGTGCAAAGTCCAAGCAAGCTGCGAACTCTGTGGCCCCCATAGTGCAGACAACTGTTGATGTTACCGATGCTGTGGGGAAAAATATCAAACCCGTTGCAGAGAAGACGAAGAAAGGGGCTAGGTCAAAAGGTCCAGAGCCCGCTAAGGATGATGAGTCCGTCAAATTCGTAGGATCCACCGAGGAAAGATCGAAGCCTGGGCCATCCAAGTCTAAGAAGCGCAAGGCGCCTGAGAGTGATAACGCTGAGTTGGTGAAAAGTGATATTCTCGATCCATTGTCCGAGCATGCTTCAGCCCAGAAGAAACAGAAGAAAGCGAACACCAAGCCAAAATCTTTTGGGGATACTGTAGGGGAGATTATAGCAACAGCATCCGAAGGAGCCAACGTTGCAAAAAGTTCCCTTGAAGATTTAGCTACTTCAATCCTGGGTGGCGCTCGCGAAGCAGCAGAGAGGCCAACGGACGCAAAGAAAATCGCGGAAGCCGCGGCCAAGAAAGCCGATGTCAAGGGCAAAGCCAAAGCAGAGGACACAGGTGAATCTCCTGGCATGACAGCTGCGTATGACGGGACCGACGACACCATTTTGGATGAAAACCCTGACGACGACGAGCTCCTCGCAGGCTTTGAGAGTGACGGCGATGAGGGGTTCGATTTCAGCCCGGTAATCCAACGAGGCCAAAAAATTCCACCATTG
Organism: Usnea hakonensis; assembly: GCA_013423325.1. NCBI lineage: Eukaryota > Fungi > Ascomycota > Lecanoromycetes > Lecanorales > Parmeliaceae > Usnea > Usnea hakonensis. Next base: position 81,265 of record BLJB01000271.1, on the reverse strand, counting down.
CCTAAAGCGGAGGCAATTGCAAAGAAGCTCGAGGACGTCAAAGACGGTGCTGACGAGGGATCAGGCGTAGTATACCTTGGGCGCATTCCTCATGGCTTCTACGAGCACGAGATGCGGGAATACTTTACCCAATTTGGCGAGATCGGCCGCCTTCGCTTGTCTCGCAGCCGAAAGAATGGTGCCTCTCGACACTACGCTTTCATTGAATTTGCTTCCCCTGGCGTTGCAAAGATTGTCGCTGATACCATGAACAATTATCTTATGTTTGGGCACATATTGAAGTGTAAGCTGGTAGCGAAGGAGCAGATCCACGAGCAATTGTGGAAGGGTGCGAGCGGGCGATTTAAGGTTGTTCCATGGAATAAGAAGGAGAATGCCAAGTTCAATGAGGAGGTAGGCAAGGAGCATTGGACCGGAAGAATCGAAGCAGAGGAAAAGCGGAGGGCGATGAAGAACGAGAAGACTAGAGAGATTGGATACGAGTTTGATGCACCCGACTTGAAGAGTGCTGACGAAATCCCCATCAAAAATAAACCAGATATCACCGGTAATGGAGATGGGGTTGATGAAGAAAAAACCTTAGTGATCGCTGGGGGTGAAGATGCTAATGGCCCTGTCGTCGTGAGCGAGCAAGTGAAGACGAAGAGAGTAAAGAAGGGCAAAGGAAAGACGGAGGAGACCTCCACTACCACTGTGGCCCAAAAGACAAAGAGGACCTTAGATGATGCTGGTGAAGAGGCAGTTGGCTCTGCGGCCAAGAAAGCCAAGAAGGTGAAGAAAGTGACTGCCTGAACGATACCAGATTGTTAAATATCTTGCGTCTATGGTTTCGTATTTGATTTGAATGAGATCAAATTTTGTATCAATAACACCTCAAGTACAGTGGAATCTCGAGTAGAAGCGTCAGATGTCGGCAAGCACATAATAGCTACAGAATCATTACATCAAGCTTCCTCTAGAAGCGCTAGTGCTTCTGCGCCTTTTGTCAATATCAGTCTTCGATTTTCATCCCACTTGATCCAGGCCATGCCTTGGAGCAAGCAGTCAGCCAAATCATCAAGCTTTTCCACAGAATTCCCCACCGCGACTCGTGCTTTGGAGGTTGACGACTTGTGCTTCACCGACGACTTGTCAACCTTCCCGGTCTTTTTTCTCAAATATGCTTCTCCCAACTGCGCAGCCGCTCCTTTCAATTCAAAGCGAGTGCCATCCTTCAACCATTCAGCAACCATATTGATTTTGGCTGTCTTAGTCTTCGCGCTTTTGGAGCCGGATCCCTCCTTTAGAACAGTCTCACTGTCAGTAATCCAAAAGCTGGACACCTTGGAAGGGGCAACCGAATGCACAACGCCTTGCCACAATCCACGCTCGTAGAATGTTTTCAGGACAGCATAGATCATAGCCTCGAACATATTGACGCGCAAAGTCCATTCTAGCACTGCCGAGCCACCCATTGATCGAAATCTCTGCCGCTCAATCAGAACATGAGTCGGTTTCAGGTCCTCCATAAGAGTGGTGACAAGGTTGTAGGCATGCTGGGAGTAGGTTGCTGGATCAAACGCTTCTTTTGGGCTCGAGGATTTAGCTCTTCCTAATCCCTCTAGTTCTCCTTTTGCCTCTGGCAGTAGATTATCCTTGGATTGACTCGACTTGGTCGATTCCTCGGAAATGGCCAAGCGAGTCCAATTTTGGACCACGGGCTTTTCGACACCTGTCGTATTCTGGCGGCCGGTAGAGGGCAAGACAAGGCAGCAGTATGCGAGATTCCGAATGCCCATATCTATACTGACGATCTTAGTCCGCTGGGATTTGTCGAGGTCGAGAGTCCGTTTGGGAAGATGGTCTCGCAGCGCAGAGGTCAGGATAGGTTTGGTGCCAGATGTATTAACGCCAACAGCTCTGGCTAGTATTCTGAGCTGGGCATTGGTGCAGGAGCCGAGCCATGATAGTCGCGACGCCATCCATACTTGAATGGTTGGTGTGATGTGTTCTGCACAGCGAGTTTCCAATTCGAAATCCGAGTGAATTCTAAGTCTGGGAATGACACTGCGACGCGACAGATAACGCGACGCCAAGCCCAAAGGCGCAGGAATGATCCGCACTAGGTGATCGGCAGTGGGCCGGGCCGGGCCGATGCAATATTCTGCCCTGTCAGTATCGGCTTTGTCGGGTCATCTTAATCTTTCCACTTCATTTCATCATTAAGGTACTTACTGTAGAATATCGTCGTCGTCAATCATCATCCATTAAACTATCAAATTCTCTTTCTCTCTTTTCTTTAATACCCCAATCTTTCTCTTATCTTCCATCGCATAGCACAATTCTTCCAAACTGTCTTCCTCAGCTCTCTTTTGCTTCACCAGCAGTCACTATACTGCCGCAATTGCAGTACCACGGCTCTGCGCTGTTTCCTGTCACTTCTCTCTTTCTTCCACAGCCATGGCCCCTATCACTAAAGAGTGTGATTATCTCGTCATTGGGGGCGGTAGTGGTGGTCTGGCCTCCGCAAGGAGGGCTAGTGGACAATGGGGTGCAAAAACAATAGCCATAGAAAGTAATCGCCTAGGGGGCACTTGTATCAATGTTGGAACGCTGCCGCAATTGCAAGAACCCTCCACGAAGCCAAAGCATATGGCTTCTCCATTAAGAAGACCGCTCCTTTCAATTGGAAGACTTTCAAACACAAGCGCGATGCTTACGTCGAGCGTTTGAAAGGTATATATGCCAAAAATCTTGGGAATGACGACGTTGAGTGGCTTCGCGGGCGCGCTTACCTCCTTGCAAAGAACGAAGCCGAGGTTGTCCTGAACAACGGCAGCAAAGAAAAAATTCGCGCTAAAAAGATTCTGCTGGCTACAGGCGGCCATCCAAATATCCCTAAAACTCCAGGAAGCGAACTGGGCATTACTTCCGATGGTTTCTTCGACTTGGAGAAGAGGCCGCAGAAGGTAGCTCTTGTCGGAGCAGGCTATATTGCTGTTGAAATGGCCGGCATGTTCCACCACCTTGGCAGCGAGACTCATCTGTTCATTCGACACGACAAGTTTTTGCGTAAACTTGACCCCATGATCCAGGACAAGATCGTGTCTGAATATGAGCGCCAGTACGTACTTTCGGCATCTGTTTGCTCTCTTCTGCATCGACGTTCAGCATAAACGTTAAGTTTTCTGACACTCTTTTGAGAGTTGTTACTTTCGAGAAGTGTTTTTCTTGCCCCTCCATGAGACATTACTGACCCTACGTTGAAAGAGGCATTGTGATCCACCGAAATTCTTCGCAATCAAAAGTGGAGAAGGACCCTGAAAAAGCTGGTTCACTGAAACTGCATTACTCGGACTCTGAAACTGAGTCGGGCGTTCTGGATATTGACTGTCTTCTCTGGGCCATAGGCCGTAGCCCAGAAGTTGAGGACCTGGGATTGGATAGAGCAGGCGTCAAGCAGAATGAGCGCGGTCAAATTATAGCAGATGATTATCAGAATACGAATGTTGACGGCATATACTCCCACGGCAATGTACTACGCGATGATGGAGCAGGACAAGAATGCGCCTTCGAGCTACAAATTTGTTTGTGTCGGTCCTGAGGAAAAGATGGTGGGACTGCACATCCTGGGAAGTGGCTGCTCTGAGATGCTACAAGGCTTTGGTGTTGCAGTCAAGATGGGTGCGACCAAGAAAGACTTTGATAGCTGTGTTGCGATACACCCGACAAGTCGTAAAATTAAAGTAAAAAGCATGAGTTTGCATGACACAATAAAAGCTATATATGTCTTGACAGTTAACGAGTACTCGTACCTTGCATGAAGATCTGCCCGATCTGCGCGAGCTTTCGGAGCGATGAACGAGCTTGTGATTGTGATGACGTGAATTTCAAAAATGCGAAAACATTCCATGTACTAGTTAGTACCTTTAATTACTTACTTACCTTATGCGTATACATCATCTACTCTAGATTTCTCTCCAACTGTTATTATAATAGTACCAAAAAGCAGTCTATACACTTCATTATGGCATCCACCCATCAGCTTAAGATTCAGGATATTTTCTCTGTCAAGGATTATGTTTGCCTCGTATGCACCCTTTTCGAGCGATTGACTTTTCCCTTTCAATGATTTTATCTTGCGTATCAATCAATGTTGGGGAAATACGACATCGATGGTTGTCCGAAATCTCCCAAGATCTGCCTCATGAGTCGACATGATCGGTCTTGCAATGCGAATGCTTACTCAGGAACGATGTAGGTTACTGGAGGTGGTACTGGCATAGGGTTGATGGCAACACAAGCATTGGCTAGCAATGGTGAGCCACTTCGCCTTTTGCTATTTCATAGAATTCTCTCTAGACAGATCAGACGATTAAGAATGGCTAACGGGGTTCAGGCGCCAAGGTGTATATAACTGGACGTCGGATGGAAGTACTCGAAAATGCAGCAAAAAGACACAGTCCAGATGGAGGAGGACATATCATTCCGTAAAGCAGATCAATGATATGTTAGTGGAAATCACGTTGACAAGTACAATTGAAGAATGGGACCATGTGACGTCACTTCGAAATCAGATCTCGACAAACTTGTCAAGAATTTGGCCTCAAAAGAGAAATATCTCAATCTGCTTAGTCCGTCGCTTCCTCTTTCTCGCTGCCTTAATATCTTACTTATTCAAACGCACAGTAACAAATGCAGGCATTTCTGGGCCAGTAAGTTCTGATTTCGGATCTGTCTTGCCCTTCTGAATGCTTTTTACAAGATCTCGTTATTGCTCTTGGAGGAATATGCTGACTCCAACCCCATCAAGCGGGTTGCACCAGACACCTCCTCTGCAGATGCTTTACATGACAAGATATGGCAAGGGGAGTCTGTCGACGACTGGGACAGTGTCCTCAGGACCAATGTAACATCCGTTTACTTTAGCACTCTGGCATTCCTGCCTCTCTTGCAGGCATCCATTGGGGAAAGGTTTGCTCCCCGCTCGCCTTCTGTCATCGTCATTTCAAGCATGAGTGGTATTATGAGGAATAGTCAAGGCCACTTCGCCTACAATGCTGCGAAAGGAGCCACGGTACATCTCAGCAAACTCATGAGTTCAGAGTTCGAGAAGGCCGACGTACGCGTGAACAGCATAGCTCCGGGCTACTTCCCAAGCGAGATGACCATGAATGAGAGTGACGACAGTAACAAGACCCACATGCCGGCGGAAAAGGTGCAAGAGAAAGGATATGTGCCTGCGAATAGACCAGGTAGCGATGAGGAGGTACGTCATTTTGGAGCTGCTTCTTCCTTTCTGGGCAATGAACTCGAGTCATAAGACATGATACGGGGGCAAAATTAATTTGCTACTCCCGGAATCTGTCTTGCAAATCCACCCTCTACCTAGCAAAAGCAACGCTAATTGGCGTAGATGGCACAAGCGGTGATATTCTTGTGTAAAAACACATATGTCAATGGAGAGCTGATCGCGGTCGACGGTGGAGTACTCAATCAGGTGGCGGGGAGGTAGTCAAAAGGCTACAGAGTAGAACTAGAAGCAGCATAGACGAACCGAGATAACTTCACTACACGAGCAGAATTAATGTCTAGCATGCAAGCTGCTGATATCTTCGATACCACCATCTCCCTTCGTCATCCTTCCAACTCTTGGATCTAGTCCAGACGGGTCGAGTGGAGAGAGTCCAAGGATTTCTTGAGAACCCGTGTCCCCAGTCATCTTTTCTATGATTTTGATCTTTCCTCTTGCACGATTGAAGCGATCATCGAGTTCCGATACAGAGTTCTCGTCGTTGTTTGTCGACAGACTCTCTGGTTCTGTCAAAGCATAAAGCAGTCGTATGTTCTTCTCCAAACGCGTATTGGCCGGCAGTGCGGTACTCATCGTTCGTCCTGGTAGGGATCCAGCTTGAGGCTGAACATCTTTGTTGCTATCTAGCACTGATAGGTTCTTAAATCTATTGTCCATGTCCGCAGCGCTGGTATCTTGGTCATCATTCACAGCGGTATCTCGTGAAACAGGCAGTCTCCCCGCCCATATCACTGCTCTTCCATAGAGGTTACCAATGGAGGCATATTTCTCAAAGCCTTTCTCCAGCCCGAAGAACCGGCCTTCAATCAATCCGGCACGGTTGCCGTCCGAAACGCCCAAATCATAACCCTCTTTGTAAAAAGTGTCCTCGATAGTAAGAAGCGTATCGAAAGGATCTTGCTCGTGTCCCTGGTCAGTGGTGAGCATGATTGTTATTATTAATATTATTTATTATCATGAAAGGATGTTGTCGCGAGTCGCAAATGACATTTAAATGGGACTGAGGCCCTCCGGCTTCGGGTATTAATAAAAATGTAAAAATCTTCCCGGGCGGCACAGCGCGCCCAGAGGCCCGAGCACTGTCCCACCAGTCCACCACTGATTGCTGAGATCAGCATAAAGTACTATACATTGTTCAAATTCACATATCCAACACTCTCACTGTTTTTATTGAAGACCCAAGCCTACAAGAGAGTCTTGGCGAGATATCGCCGGCCAGTCGACGTACGTTTGGAAGGAGCGCTTCTTCCTTCTCTTGCCTGATGAGGACAATCCGGCCATAGCCAAGGACACTTCGTCCTAATCGTTTTTCAGGCTGCAGGCACAAGGGCATCGAATATTGTCCTTGTCTGCCTGCACGGCTACTTCTCTGCCCAGTAATGACTGTCTCACGGCTCGGTCATGTCTGGCGTTACTTGCTTCCTTTCTCACTCAAGACCTCTGTATGGCTCAGCTTGTGCATGTGGATGTGCAATGTTTCGGCGGCAGAGAAGACTGCAGCAGACTACTACGTTCAGTCACTACCTGGCCAGCCAGATGGCCCGCTTTTGAAAATGCACGCTGGGTGAGCACGCAAATCTCGTCCCTTCTTCTGTACATGTTTTGACATCCTTATAGTCACGTCGAAGTCAATCCCGCGCACAATGGGAACCTCTTTTTTTGGCATTTTCAAAATCGCCATATAGCTAACCGGCAACGGACGGTATTATGGCTGAATGGCGGACCGGGGTGCAGCTCGATGGATGGTGCTTTGATGGAGATTGGACCCTACCGACTAAAGGATGAATCGACTCTCCGATACAACGACGGATCCTGGGATGAATTCGCCAACATTCTCTTTGTCGATAATCCTGTTGGGACAGGCTTCAGTTACGTTGATACGGACAGCTACGTTCATGAGCTCAACGACATGGCCGATCAAATGGTCCTTTTCCTTAAAAAGTTCTTTCAAATGTTTCCTGAGTACGAGGATAATGATGTGAGTACCAAGCTCTACCAAAATTTGTGCTCGATAGTAATATTACTATAGCTATACATCGCCGGAGAATCCTACGCGGGGCAACATATACCATACGTAGCCCAGGCTATACTCTCCAACAACAAGTCGCCTAATCAGTCTAAGAAGTGGAATCTGTCAGGTCTCATCATCGGTAACGCTTGGATATCTCCCGTCGAGCAATACAATTCGTACCTTACGATGGCTTACGGCGCTGGCGTAATACAAGGCGGCTCTAACGAGGCAGATGAGCTCGAAAAGCAGCATCAGCGGTGCACAGATGCTCTCAATCAATCAGGAGGCTTAGACAAAGTCGATCTACCACAGTGCGAGTCTATCCTTCAGTCAATCCTCAGGCTGTCTCGGAAGGACGGACAGTGCTATAACATGTATGATGTCCGACTTCGAGATAGCTACCCTAGCTGCGGCATGAATTGGCCACCGGACCTCACTAGCGTCACCCCGTACCTGCGAAGGGATGATGTCAAAGCAGCCCTGCATGTCAATAAGGACAAGAAGTCCGGATGGACGGAATGTTCTGGGGCGGTGGGCTCAAATTTCAATACCGTCAAATCTAAGCCAGCCATCCAGATCCTGCCTGACATCCTAAAACAAGTGCCTGTCGTCCTCTTTTCCGGAGATCAAGACCTTATCTGCAATCACATTGGCACGGAAGAGCTCATCCACAACATGGACTGGAATGGCGGTAAAGGCTTTGAACTCTCTCCTGGAACGTGGGCCCCCCGCAGGCATTGGACTTTCGAGGGAGAGCCAGCAGGATTCTACCAAGAAGCTCGAAATCTGACTTATGTACTGTTCTACAACTCTTCCCACATGGTGCCTTTTGATTATCCCAGACGAACAAGAGACATGCTCGATCGCTTCTTGGATGTAGACATAGCAAGTATTGGCGGTAAGCCGACGGATTCTCGGATTGATGGCGAAAAGGGGGTAGAGACCAGCGTGGGCGGTCATCCCAACAGCACATCGGCCGAACAGGCGGAAGCAGAGAAGCTTGAAGAAGCCAAGTGGGCTGCATACTACAAATCGGGTGAGGTCGCCCTAATTGTAGTCATTATACTTGCAAGCGTTTGGGGCTTCTATGTTTGGCAGGATCGACGCAAAAGAGCGGGCTACAGTAGCGTATTCGGAGGTTCAAACGCCAATCTTGTGAGGAACAAGAGCCAAGGCAGGGACGTTGAAGCAGCAGATTTCGATGAAAGCGAGTTGGATGATCTGCATGTTGCGACACCGAACCCACACGATGACGGAGCGGAGGCAAGATACAGTCTAGGCGAAGGAAGTAGTGATGAGGAGCCAAGGGAGAAAACAAATGGACATGCGAATGGGCATGTGAGTTTTAGAGACTAGAGGAGAACTCTTGAGCATTTTTGCATTGGGCCGGAGTCCAAACTAAGAGTCCTATTTTGATGTTACCGTACGAATATATATCCATCCAGGACGACTACTCATACTATTTCCTCCATGACGTCTTACCCAAGCTTCAAAATTTGGCAATCCGGGAAAATACCTGCCGACAGAATTGTGAATAGCAGACAGCAAACCTCATCAAGATTATGTCAACCAAACTCTACCAGGGCCGAAGCTAAGGCACTGGTTTAGCTGTGCTGACGGATTCTTGTTACAATTGAACGCATATCATTGAACTTGTCAGTGCTATATTGGGGGAGAGATGATCTGCCATCCAGAGATCTTGTGCATAGCATTTTCTCTCTCAGTCATTTGGCCTCCTTGCGAAGCATACAGGCTGACGATGACAGCCGCATCAGAGCGCTTGGTCAACCGTTCATTGCTTGCTCTGCGTAAAGTGATATAGCTTCCTCCTTAAGCTATATGCTCCCGGGCTTCCGGGAGAAGTGCTCGATGTTCATCAGATACCAAAAGGCATGATCTAGTCTTCAGCGGCACTCCGACACCGCACTGGGTCTGCGGAACGCCTAAGTGCTTGACTCTATGATTGTTATATCATCATATGAACAGAGTTTTTATGACCGTCTGGCCCGTTTGACCGAGCAGCTCTTGCCGTTTCTGTCTTCTGCTCCCACAAAGATAGTGATGGGGAGCGCGCAGGACAAGAAATCCAAGATACAGACCGTAGTGATGGGAAATGAAAGGACTCCTCGCCTCATCTGTAAGCCCCATTGAGTCACCATTCTCTCCCTCGGTCTGATCCGGAAATCAGAGCGAGGCAGTAAAAGGCAATCACATGTCTATCCATCTCGACGAATGTATCCTCCATCCATGCACCTATGAGCCCTCTTCCTCACATCCAAACGCAGTCATGACTTCCTCCCCCCACTCCCAACCCAAGCCATGCGGTGTACAGATCAGTTGAGCCCGGACTCATATCTTCATCCATGTGGTCTCTCAGACTGCACGCCAGAACCTGAGAAGTAAATTAGGGGAGTACCAACAGCCAAGAAAGGGGCATGAGGGTAGAGGAGATGGGGAGGAGGTGAACCCCGAAGTTTGCTTTTATGGGGGTGCGTTTCCGCTTTCTCAGTACTCCAAGGAGCAAGAGGTGTCCGGGGACTTTCTCCCAAAGCAGTCTGTGTGTATTTGTGAGAAGTCGGAAACATAAATGCCCCGACCTCTCCTTTTGATAACTTTGATTGCGATTCTATGAGCGAGGAGTGAAGAAAAAGAATTGCGGAAAAATGAGGGTACTAGACCTAGCCACCGTAAGGCTTAGCGTCAAATTGTACGAGCACAGACGCGTGAGACGCGCAGATGTACTTATGAAATGCTGCCTTCAGCTTCTTGGATTTTTTGCCTGCAGTACGTGGGTGAGGAAGCCCATTGCTTGTCACAACACATGGACCCAGAGATCTGACACTCCTTTGTTCCTCGTCCGATTCCTTCGCAGTTCAGTTTCTTCGATTTTTACTTTTCGACCCTCAAAAATGTCCGGCCTATTTGGAAGTGCAGCCAGCTCAACTGCAGCCGCCGCAAATAGTACCACGGGCGATATCTCGAAAGACATTGCGCTCAACAACCCACCTGAAGACAGCATTTCTGACATTTCCTTCTCCCCTCAATCAGAACATCTTGCGGTTGCGTCTTGGGATAAGAAAGTCCGTATCTACGAAATCAACGCTCAAGGAGGGAGTGAGGGGAAAGCTCTTTTCGAGCATGAAGGGCCGGTGTTAAGCTGCTGCTGGTCGAAGGTACTCCTTCCAGTCTTTGTTGATTTGTAAGTGCTTATACTGACATCTGTCGCAGGATGGGACGAAAGTCGTCGGCGGCGGTGCCGACAAAGCAGCTCGGCTTCTCGACCTCGGCGCAGGCGCCAGTACTGCTCAGCAAGTCGCTGCTCACGATCAGCCAATACGCTGTGTACGCATGATCGATGTTCCAGGACAAGCTGCCCCAGTGCTTGTGACAGGATCCTGGGATAAGACAGTCAAATACTGGGATCTGCGACAAGCCAATCCAGTGGCGAGTGTCGGTTGCCAAGAGAGAATCTACGGTATTGACAGCAAAAACAACCTCCTTGTCATCGGTACAGCAGACCGCTACATCAACATCGTGAACCTCGACAAACCGACCGAATTCTACAAGACGCTACAATCCCCATTGAAGTGGCAGACCCGCGTTGTAACCTGCTTTTCAGATTCTTCTGGCTTCGCCGTCGGAAGCATAGAAGGTCGTTGCGCCATTCAATACGTCGAAGAGAAAGACTCATCTTCAAACTTCAGCTTCAAATGCCACAGACAAACACCACCCAACACCAGAGACGTAAGCAACGTCTACTCTGTTAACGCTATTTCTTTCCACCCTGTCCACGGAACGTTCAGCACTGCAGGTTCTGACGGCACATTTCACTTTTGGGACAAGGACGCGAAGCATCGGCTCAAAGGATATCCGGAGGTTGGAGGGACTATTTCAAGTACCGCCTTCAATCGAAGCGGGAATATATTCGCTTATGCTGTCAGTTATGACTGGAGTAAAGGATATGCGGTGAATACACCGCAGTCTGTGAACAAGGTCATGTTGCACGCAGTGCAAGGGGACGAGTGTAAACCGAGGCCGAAGGCCGTGAGGAAGTGAGCCTGGGGAAACACAGTCAGATTTGGCATTTACAGAATCGAAGCAAGGGTCGAGATTCATTCGGAGGTTTCTTGAGCGGCTTAGATACCAGGCACTATCGACCGTCTTGCAAGGAGTACTGAACACTCGTGAGGGAGGTTACGAGGAGATTTGTGGAGGATTATGGATGGAGCAACAAAAGAACGACTTTGATTTGCCCTCGAGCTGCGGCCAAAATCTTGCCACGAATTGTCTATTTCATCTGATGCTCGGAAAGTCTTTTTCTTTCATCTCCAATACTCATGACTTATTACTTTATAGCTTCCTTTTTGGCCAGCAGATTCAACGCACTCCCGGCCAGAATAAATCCCGCTTGATCTTTGCTGATCGTATGTCTGACCTTGATTGTTTGCGTCCCCTCTCTTCTTTCAATCTTCAGACATACGTCTCCTTTTCCACCCTGTTGCAGCATGTCGAACAGACCAATCGTAGAAACTACGTCTCCCGCCCTCAAAGTCTCGTAGTCGTCCTCGTTCTCAAAAACCAGAGGGACGATGCCCTGCTTCTTCAAGTTCGTCTCGTGGATCCTTGCGAAGCTTTTGGCGAGTATGACACGCCCACCCAGGTACCTAGGCTGCAACGCAGCATGTTCTCTCGCGCTACCTTCGCCGTAGTTACTCTCGGCAACCACCATCCATTCCTTGCCTTGCTCCTTCCACTTCTCGGCCAGTTGCGGAATGCCGCTCTTCGGCGGCTCACGAGACTCTCCGAGATCAAAATGATCATAAGCAACATTAGTCTCGCCAGTCTCTGCGTTGACAGCGCCAATCAGCGTGTTCGCACTTATATTTGGCAGGTGGCCTTTATATTTGAGCCATGGTCCTGCTGCCGAGATGGTGTCGGTGGCTTTCGCAAATTTGGGTGTCAGCATTGTTTAGTCCAGGTTCATAATTGAGGTGCCAGAAGAAAAATTCGGGAGTGAAAAAGTTGCGCTCGCTCCGCAAACAAGTCTAGTGACCCAATGTTCTCTACCAAAAAGGAGAAATCAGCTCTGAGATTGTACGTACTGCATTGACCTTTCACTTTGTATAGAACGCGCAGACCTTCAATTTCCCCCGCGGGAAATGGAGCAAACGGTTCAAGGACAGCTAGACGATCGGACTCTGGGTCTATTGTGACAGGATGATCAGGAGAAGGAACACCAGGAGTTGGAGCCAAATCTGGATTGCCTTGGGCGAAGCCCGCAGACGGAAGGTCCCGTCCTGAAGGAGGAGAGAATTGAAACGGATTGCCAGAGGACGTGGGTATAGTGTCATTAAGTGGATCAAAAGTTGTGCTACCGGCATACGACATAGCGGTGACAATCTCAGGTGAGGCAAGAAAGTTCATGGTGGACGGATTGCCATCATTCCGTCCCTTGAAATTGCGGTTATAGGATGAGAAGATGGCATTCGTTTCACCCTTCAAGACACCGTCGGTACGTTTCCACTGACCAATACATGGTCCACAAGCATTTGCCAGAACAGTGCCGCCGGCTGAGGAGAACGTCTCTAATGTTGAGTCGCGTGCAAGTGTTGCTCGGATCTGCTCGCTGCCTGGTGTAACAAAGAAGTCGGCTTTTAGCTCCAAACCGGCGGCTGATGCTTGCTTGACGATGTCTTCGGCCCTCGTCATGTCTTGGTACGAACTATTCGTGCAACTTCCGATCAAACCTGCGCCAAAAGATTCAGGCCATTCGTTGATCTTGACCGCATCCTTGAACTGTGATAGAGGCGTGGAAAGATCTGGAGTGAATGGTCCGTTTATGTGGGGTTCAAGAGTAGATAGGTCAATGACAACAACATCGTCGTACACCGCCTCAGAGTCAGCGCGGAGCAAATGGCCAATTGGCAATATTTCTCGCAACAGAGGAAGTCTATGTGTTGATTGCAGGTAAGGTTTCATGGTCTCGGTGAACGGAAATATCGACGTCGTGGCTCCCACTTCGGCTCTGAAAGGATTTCGAAGTCAGCATACCTCCTTTAGATAATTTAAGACCTGGAAACCAAGTCACCTGTCTTAGGAATGGCTTGCTTCCGTTGAAAAAAAAGCCTTGCTTGAGCAAAATAGTTTGGGAATCATACCCCATATTGGACACTGTGGCCATACCCGTGCAACTTATAGTATCCACGCCCGGGCCAAGATATTCAATGATTGAGCCCGTGCCCCCCCGTACGGTCAAGAGACCCGCTAGCTTCATGATGATGTCTTTCGGACTAACCCAGCCGCTCAAGTGCCCTTCCAATCTGACTCCCAAGATTCTGGGAGCCTTCAATTCCCACGGAGCATCCACCATGGCGTCCACCGCATCTGCACCACCAACACCAATAGCGATTGCACCCAAGCCGCCGGCATTGGGTGTGTGACTGTCGGTTCCAAGCATCATAAGGCCTGGCGCCGCATAATTCTCCAGGACAGTCTGATGTATTATACCTGCGCCAGGCGGCCAGAATTCGATCCCATACTTCTTGGCCGCTGATTCCAAGAAGTCAAAAACTTCCTTGTTACCTGTGATCGAAGAAGGAAGATCAACGTCTGCGCCTCGCTCTCCGACTATCATGTGGTCACAATGGATACTCGTGGGCACTGCTGTAGATGAGAGGCCGCAAGACATGAATTGAAGTAGCGCCATTTGTGCGGACGCATCTTGCATGGCCACTCTGTCCGGCTTGAGTTTGAGCGTGGCATTCCCCCTAATCTCTTTGCCATTTTGGGTATTCGATAACAGAGACTCTTCGACATTATCCAAATGTGAGTATAGAATCTTTTCCGCAAAAGTGAGCCGCGCATTTTTCCCAAGTACTTTGTAGACCTGCTTTAAATTTCGAAACAGGGTTTTATAATCTGGGAGGATTCTTTGAGCGACATCTGAAGTGGGCAGGACACTTGGTTTTGCCTCCGTGGCCAAAAATCGAAGGTGAAGGGCAGCATTTGGGCGCAGCCAATTGATATTCTGGCCATGTCAACCAAGCTGATTTATTGCTATCGCATTTTTTTGACCAACCTTCGCTGCTCTGGCCCCGGATCGCGCACTTGAGGAGTGCATTCTCACTGCATATTATCGCTAGAGGTACACCAGGTAAAAACGATTGAGCCTAACACGGATAAAATTCAGCACACCAAGACTAGAACATCCTGCCGATCAAACGAACTTCTCCTTTTCCTGCGCTTTATAATATTTATTGAGCGAATGATACTGGATTCTTGGTTACAATTCTACACATTTAAGAAAACTTTCTGGTTGACCATTGAACGGATGAGCAGGCAGCCTTGATTAGAGCACGGTTAAATTAATAAGTCTATTTATCGACAGCGAGATGTAGCTGATGGGTAAAGACAGCTGCTGATCCTGCTTCAGTGTCCCGAGATGTCTCTCATCAAGCTAGTCATGCCTGTTTATAAAGCCATCCATCTGCTTAGAATAACGCTAAGAAATCAGAGCTGGGCTTTGCAGAGCCGTAGCAGATGCGTGAGTTGTTCCCTTTAAAGATGCCTCGCCTAGGCTCTATACATGACACGCGACCTGTAGCGATTACGATATCTGAAGTTGTTCATAGAGCCATGGCGATACCAGCAACTGCTAGCAGTCCAGCAGCGACGGAGCCAACGTTCTTGGATGCGGCACCGGTAAAGCTTGGTCCAGATCCAGTTTTCGATGGAGCGACGGGAGTGATTGGGGAGCCAGAGGCCACACCTGATCCTGATCCCGATCCCGATCCTGAGCCAGAATTTGAGCCTGACCCTACAAAGCCGGTTGGGATGGGACCAGATGAGGCAGTGCCAGTCACGAATCCAGTTGCACCAGCTACGCCACTAGTGCTGCCGAGGGGATTCAGTTAAGGAGCTATCATAATCAATGGATTGAATTGCCTTACACAATAGCTGTAGTTTTCGTGCATGAACACTCCTTATCAAAATATGTAGACGTAGATGTATATACGACGGGGTAGGGTGCTGAGCTGTTGGCGCTGCTTGAGGAAGACGCTGTGCCTGATGCGGATGCCGAGCTTGTAGTCGAGTTAGAGCATGCTGAAGGGCGCAGAGTTAGCCGACGATACATGGACCGGATAGATAGGGGCTTCACAACATACATCCATAGCCCGCCTCCTTGCACGCGGTCTTATATGAAGACAAGGCAGCGACCTGATCTCCAGAAGGGCAGAGGTTGGAATGAATACGTGATTCGAATTCAGCGGCTTCTTTACAGCAAAGTGTTTTCTGGTCGGCTGCATAGTGGCCTGAGGATTCGGTCTGGAAGGACCTGTTTTGAAAGTTAAAATGATGATACGACAAGCTCGACTAGGAAGGAGCATCTATACGCGAAGACTGCCATGAAGCAGGCTGGCTGTACGACTGCCTGTGCAACTGCAACTTGAGCAGCAGCAGCAGCGAAAAGAGCGCAGACAAGAGCTGTTTTGGCGAACATGGCGAAGAATGTTGGTTGCTGTTTTGTTCTGGTGGGTCGATTACGAGCGCGACTTCAAATTAAGAGAGCGTATTTATTGTTGAGCGAAAATGCTACAATTGAGATATTTGAGGGCCAAAGAGTGACTGGGGGTCAAATGCGAAAATGAAAATGAAAATGAAAATGATTGAAGAAGGAGAGTGTGTAGCTATTTTTGATGCAGAGAAGAAAGAAGAGGGAGGAAGGAAAAAGAGAGCAAGAAGGGGCGAGGCACATGAAACTGAAAGGGGAAACTCAGGGGGTTAAGGCTTTGGCTTACGGAGTACGCCTGCCTAATAATAACAAGCCTCTTATTAGCCCCTCTAGCTTTGTTTTAGCGCGTCCAATCAAACAATCTGTGTACCTGCATATCTTTACCGGCCGAAGCCTTTCGGTCAGGTACGCGAGAAGATCATTATTATTATTACTTAGCTATAGTAGTCATCGGAGTGGATTCATTAAGAGGATCGCTTTGTGTCAATGAGAAAGCGATTCCGCTACATGTTTTCCTGCCACTGGTAGTGGGTCTGATAGAAGGGTCACTATTTTCCTCTAAAGACGCAGAGTTCATTCTCTTTCGGCATCATGGAGATCGAGTCATCGGGAAGGAGCTTGGTTCAGATGAGCAGTGCGTCTTACTTGATCCTTAACCATTTGATGGATTAAGGGCTGGCGCTCGGCTCACACATTTTCTCGCAGATTATGGGAGATGTCATGTTGATTTCTAGAGGCGTAATAATCCTCCGTCGCTTTGTTCATCATCCACCTGTAGCTTCTCTATAGAAAGATATGCTTCGATTGGCTCCAGCTATAGCAAAACCTTCATTCTTCCCGGTCTTCGGCAACCACTTGACGCTCCAAATCGTCTTCTCCGTCTCTGAATGCGTTGCGACACACGTTCGCTGTTCGATGGACCAAACCTTTACTTTGCCGTCAAATGCCCTAGGGATACTCATTAGAAAGTGTCAGAAGGAAATCACCAGGTCACATGCATACCCGCTCAACAAATATTCCCCAGTATCACTCCAGTCCAACGAGAAGACCCATGCATCGTGACCGGTCAGATTTGCTACTTGATCACCGGAGAAGACATCATACAAAGCGATCAACCTCGAGTCTCCAGCAGCCGCGAGTAGCGTACCTCCTGGCGAAAATCTTACGGCTCGAACAGGCTTGACGAGACCTAGCAGGATTCAAGAAGAGCTCAATATCCTCTGGCGCGGACGACTTACCGGGCAGTGAGAGAAAAAGTCTTCCGGTCTCATTGTTGAAAACATAGATGCCACCATTCTCATGCCCAGAAGCAGTAAATCTTCCATCCATAGACTACTAATTCATGAGCCACCACTTCCCGCACGTTTTGAACCGCAACATACTAGATCTATGCTCATTCCAAAACTTCTTTTCGTCTCAAACTCGCGAATCTTAGCTCCATTTGCAAGGTTGTCCCATACGTTGATTCTCCCATCAAAAGACGTCGCAGCAAGGTACTGTCCATCCTCCGAGAGAGCTATCGACCATATTTCTCCCGCTTTGTTACTATCTGCGTAGATATTAGCAATCCACTTCCTTCAGATGGGACAGCTTTGGAATAGGGAAAACCGCACCCACAATCTTGGTTGTTTCACTCCACCTCCCATCCTCTCGTACTGACCAGATTTTGACTTCGCCTCCGAAGCCCACGCTTGCAGCTACCTGTCCGTTTCTGCTTACGGCGGTGTGGTGGCATCCTAATTTGTGGGCATTACTCAGAGTCTGGAAGAGCGGGAAGTCGGGTTCATTGGTAGAATGAACCTGAATAGACGAAGAGCCAGAAGCGGATAGGATCTGGGATGCCGTAGCACTTAGAGAGAAGATGTCTGTGGGATGGGCTACAGCTCAATCAGTAAATGGTCAACACAGAGTATGTCAATCAGCCGTAGCATTACCATGATCGATGGTGTGCGTAGTAAGATATTGCTTTGACTGGCCAAATTTAGAAGCATTCTTTATGCCCGAAGGAGGGTTGAGCGTACCATCGTTCAAAATTCACGGGTGTTGTTGCATATCAAAAATTAATCGAATCATGCAAGCTTTCGACACACAGACAAACTGGTGGATGAAGGATGAACAGTGAGCTTCGGGCGCCGGAATATTGGTTCTAGTGGCAGTGGTATTTACTCGAATAAACGATAAAGACGCTTCCAATGGAGACACTACGTGTACTACGTATGAAGAGATTTTAGGAGCCCTATCGACTGCTGCATCTGGTGATACAACACTGTTGATGCGGTATGGTGTGACACGCTCCCTGACCCAGGATACCTCACCACAGAGGTGAAAATCATGCCCCGAAATTGCTGATGTTTCCCTACCATAGTGCTATACTCAAGCTCACGCTGATGCATGGAGCCCGAAGTGTTTTGCATTTCACACGAAACCCCAACAATGCTCCTATACACCACGATGCCGCTAAGTAGAGTCCCAACCTCGTAAGGACGCTTGCATCATGCGTCCGCCGTTGCTGTCTTCTGATCAGATGATCCTAAAGATCCCTTCTTACCCCACATATCTCGGATCTCTGGATGATCATATTAGCAAAACCCTAGCATCCAAGTAGGCTGTTACGGACCGTCGACACAGAATGGACACAGTAAATGCGCTCTTTTCACATTGCCACAAGCCGGACACTTATTCAGGGCGGTCACGTCTTTCAGGGCCTTCCCTGCCATAAATCGTTGACGCTTTTTCCTGTGTGATGTCTTTTTCTTTGGTACCGCTCGCAGAATGGACTCCCAAAGTCCAGCTAATATTGATGGAACGTCAAATCTTGCGACTATGGGTATGGTAATTGAAAGCTGTAGAGTGGGTGGTAGGACATGTCCGAATAGGGAGGCAGTCTTTGTACGTAACGGGGACATGGTCGCCCGAGAGGCAGTTGTGAGTGGGGCGAGCAGCGGAGGGGACAACAGGCGTAGAGCCATGATGAGCTCTTAGAACAATTCACAACGTAATCCTGCAGTACTTCAATCGCAGAAGGTAGATATGGATTGGTCCAGTTAACCACCAATTTGACTTTACAGCAAACGATAATTTATAAAGTGATCCGAAGGAAAGAAGTCAGTGCTGTGCATTAGCGCGAGCCCCTTTCCAAAGGTTTGCCAAAGCTCTCCCCCATCTGTCCTCGACCCATCTCATTGATCAACACCAAGCCAATATTTGACATTGTGATCTTCAAAATCGGGCTGTTCACTTATACATTATATCAAGCTATCACCTGCCCAAGCCATCATGGCAACTGCAATGTCTCCCCAGCAAGGTCCCGTGATGCCTAAGAGCCATGTCGGCTTTGACAGCATTACTAACCAGATCGAACGCAAGCTTCTCAAACGTGGTTTTCAGTTCAACGTCATTTGCGTTGGTACGGCTGGATTACACCACCTCTAGCAGTACTAGCCTAGCACTGACAGTTGCTGTAGGTCAAACGGGTTTAGGGAAATCGACCCTCATAAATACCATCTTCGCGTCTCACCTCATAGACTCCAAAGGTCGTCTCAATCCATCTGAGCCTGTCCGAAGTACAACTGAGATCCAGTCGGTCTCACACGGTGCGCTCAAGTAACCTCACATATCGAAGGAGTGCTAAAGACATACGATAGTGATTGAGGAAAATGGCGTACGTCTACGACTGAATATTGTTGACACTCCAGGCTACGGTGATCAGGTAAACAACGACAGATGGTAAGCAGCCATGTTTCACAATGGTACAGTATCAACCTAATTGGCTTTAGTTGGGATCCAATTGTGAAGTATATTAAGGACCAGCACTCGGCATACCTCCGAAAGGAGCTTACCGCGCAACGAGAGCGGTATATTCAAGACACACGTGTTCATTGCTGTCTTTTTTTCATCCAACCATCGGGTCATGCGTACGCTTCCTGCCCTATCCATGCGCTCGATTCCACGCCAAGATATACTGACCGTCTCTAGCCTCAAGCCTATTGACATCGTGGTCCTGAAGAAGCTCTCCGATGTCGTCAATGTGGTGCCTGTGATCGCCAAGTCGGATTCGCTGACCTTGGAGGAACGTATGGCCTTCAAGGAGCGAATCAAGGACGAATTTACATTCCACAACCTGCGAATGTACCCTTATGATAATGACGAGCAAGATGAAGAGGAACGTGCCACGAATAGCAGTATCAAAGATCTCATTCCCTTCGCTGTGGTCGGTTCGGAGAACTCGATCATCGTAGGAGGGCGATCAGTACGTGGCCGACAGAATCGCTGGGGGGTCATCAATGTGGAGGATGAGAACCACTGCGAATTTGTGTCGCTAAGGAACTTTCTGACTCGCACGCATCTCCAGGACCTCATTGAAACAACGTCGCAGATCCATTACGAGACATTCCGTGCTAAGCAATTGTTAGCGCTCAAAGAGAACAGTGCTGCTGGTCAAGGTAGCAGACCTATAAGCCCGTCTGCGGATCGTGAATTAAGCAGGCAATCACAAAGAATGACGATGAATGGGTATTAAGAGAGGAACGCCTGAAGATATCTGCGGTCACCAGTACAGTGGACATGTTTCAGCATTCTGCGGCTCTATCTTCAATTACGTGATCAGCGAGAGATGTGCGAGTTATCCTCTCTGACGCATACAAGGAATCTTCGAGCGATTTTAAAACGGCGTTGTCTTTTTTAAGCTGTACTTCCTTGGCCTTGAAAAAATCCACGTGGATTCCTGATAGTACCAGTGAACCTCTAAAGGTCTACCTAATTAGCATTTTGCCGTTGACATGAAGACGATGTCCTCGTCTATTATTCTATTGTGACTCCACTCATTAGTCAAATCATAGCTGACCTCCAAAATTCCCGCCATCGACGATCCACTCCTCCACCTGCTGATATGCTGTATCTAAATCATCATTGACGATGATCTTATCATGCACACCTTCCTCCTTTGCAAACGCCATCTCCTTGTTCGCCTGCTCTAATCTCTTCTTCACGCTCTCCTCATCGTCCGTTCCCCTGCCTCTTAACCTCTCCTCGAGTATACTTAGCGAGGGTGGTGAGAGGAACAGAAAGCGTGCTCCTAGATCCGTCTTTTTGACCTGTTTGACGCCCTAAATAAATCGAACGGACTCAATCAGCTCCTCCGTGGTAAATTTCAGAGCCAAGGATCATCCATCGACATTGCGCACACCTCCATCTCAATATCCAAGACACATATCCGCCCCTTCTCGGCCACATCCTTGACAGCCTTGACACTCGTTCCATAGTAGTTCCCGCCAAACTTGGCATATTCGATAAAACCATCATCTTTTACCAACGCGAGGAATGCTTCTTGGTCTGTGAAATTGTATTCACGACCATCCTGTTCGCCGGAACGGGGTGAGCGGGTCGTGTCTAGGTGCATTGTAAGCGAAAGGATTGGACTAGTGGCGCGTAGAGGGGTTCGCACGGGAGACCGAGAAGCCAAAAGTGTCCAGGTGATCGGCAAAGAGACGCTTGAGTATAGTCGATTTTCCGGAACCTGAGGGACCGGATATAACGATTGGACGGTGGATGTGTGTGACTTTCACATCAAACGATTTAGCGTCAAAGAACTTTGCTGGCTAGCATTGCAATTCAAATAGAGTCTTACCTGAAGGAACCATTGTAGAGTAGTGAAGCGAGCAAGAAGGAATCGTTTGAAGTAAGTGTCTTGTACACAATGAGACGGAGCGAGCTAGTGCAGCTTGCATTTCGGAAACTCATCGACCAGGCATACGAACAACAACCGGTTGGCATTTTCAGGGTCCTGCGCTAGAAGAACGGCAGCGGCCCGGTAATATTATATTAGCGAATCGTATGGTACCTTAGATACCTAAGCTTATTTATCGTATTGTATCTCCTAGCTTCAGTCATCAACATGGCTCTCACCCGCCAATTGTTTTGAACCATTGCATAAGCTCATGGCAATCCGCACGAAGCTCAGGGATATTGTGCTCCGGATCGAAAATCTTCAACCTGCTTGAATTGATGGCATCATCGACGATTGAAATCGGTAGGTAGCAGTTATAGCGCCTATAAATAAATGCAACGAACTCAAAAATCAGGGAGGCTTGGAGCCGCCCGAACTACTAGGCGACCGGGGAGACTTCATTCCTTCTCGTGCCTCCTGCTCCAAGAAGTCGGACCAGAGTTCGGCAAGGGATTCCTTCCTCGTGCCGCCTTCTGGAAAAAAATCTGTAGACAAGGCTGGTGTGCTAGGCGTTCTGTGCCATGGCGACAAGGGCACGCGGAGATTTGGATTCGATGCACCCGGTCTTGCAAGGCCAGCCTGCTCTCGTTGCTCTGCGATTATCAATTAACAAGGTTGGGACTTTGGATCAAAAGAGTCCGCCTCACCGTCGGTCCAGGCTAGAAGACTTGCAATTATTTGCAACACTTGAAATTTCTTCGGGTCAGCTCTTTCCAGAGCCAGGAAATGCAGGAAGTGGTTGGTGACGAGTTGTCTGGAGACTTCAATAAGTGCAAACAGCGCATATGACGTGGGACTTACTTGTCAATAGTGTCTTCGGGTTTGGCCTTTTTAAGGTACCTCAACGCCTTAGTCAAATGGTCATTTAATATCACTGCCTCATGCCGAAGCTTTCCAATAAGTAGATTCTTCTCTTTGACCTCTTTCTCAAAAGGCAAAGCTCGTTCAAGCTCCTGCTTCGTTGATAGGAGCGAATTGGTAGCGTCATTTGCCCTCCCTTCCATTTGTTGAATTTCTTTCTGTAAACTTTCGACCTGTGCCTGCGAACTTTCTACAAGCTCTCGTAGCTCACGTCTCCGAGCTGAAGCGTTTGTCAGAACCGGAGTCTCGCGATTGAGCTGGAACTTACCGTCTTGGATCTCCTGAAGTGCCCTTTGAAGCCCATCGACGGTCATTGACTGACTATCTCGCTCTGAGGCTACTCTTTCATGAGCTTCACGATGGCTCGCTACTTGCTCTTCCAGATCTGCGACCCGCTCTGCAATACTCTCCCGAATATTTCGTTCTTCCATTGCGAGAACCTCCCAATCTTGCATAGCTTGCTTCGCGGCCTCGAATTCTTCCTTGGCATAAGCTTCTCGTTGTAGTAGATCCTCTCTCTCCCTAGACCAATTTTGCTGCGAAAGGGTGGTTCTGTTCCGAAGACTCGACAACTCTTTTGATTTTTGCTCTCCCTCTTCTGCTATTGTTGCCAACTCTGCAGCACGTGCCTCATTCTCTTCGCGAAGGTTGCCGCATTGCTCCTCAAGATCTTCTATTCGGTTTCGCGCCTGCGATAAGTCTTCCTATCATATCATGAGCGACGTCAGGGTGGAAGCAGACGTAGACCTACAGCATCCGCCTTCAACCTTTCACCAAGTTGGGATCTAATCGTGTTGACCTTGCCAAGCAGATTTCGATACTGTGTCTCAGCCTGATCTTTCTCTGCTTGTGTGCCCGCCAGCTGCTTCCGGAGAACACCCATCTCGTCCTGGTACTTTCCTTGTATCTCTTCAAGGGATCTCCGAACCTGCGCTACCTCTTCCCGAAGAGCAGCTCGCTCATTCACTAACGCTTCCAACCTCGCGTCTGTGTCCGTTGTTGTAAGTGCTGCACTTTGGCCAAGCACCACGTCTCTGACAGTCGGTGACTCTTCCGCGGCAATACCTTCCTCTCCGAGAATTGCTTCAGCAGACTGATCTGGAGCATCGTCCACTCCTCTCGGTATGCCATTGGTTGTTGGCTGACTATAGTCGATCTCGCCCCTCTGAGGCGAGCCGGGTGATTCTGTAGGTGTCTTGGAATCTTGCTCTTCTCCGTCGGCTTCTTCATTTTCGAGCTCATCACCGACTTTAGAGCCATTGGCCTTCCCAAGACCCCCGTTCGGCTTTGTCTTGTTGCTTTTCTTTTTCTTGTGCTTCTTGCCTTTCGAAACTGATATTGATTAGCCCACAGCAGTGTAATAGCAGGCTGCTGCCGTCAAGACTTGACGTCTGTGAAGGCAACGTACCTTGGGAGGTTGTGCTTGGAAGATCTGAATTAGCAACCGATGACATTGTGATGAAACCCTTTCACGATTTTTTTTAGATCAAGCTTGGGCTCTGTCGTCGGGATACTAATAAATGAATACTGGACAGTCCACATTTAGGTTTCACGTTTCAATTATAAATTTCGTTTAGCGCGAATTGAAGCTAACTTTGAATACGCGGCACGTCAAAGAACCGCTGACAATCGCAAGATATGTGTCACTGCCTGAGTCACCAAACGTATATATCTGAATCTGAAATAGCGACGATTTGAAACAAATTATACTCCAATCCTAACATCTACGTACGATTACTTTCACCATGGAGGCTCCGAAGGAAATCCTTCCTGTGGAGGGGAAGATGAATGTGTTGATCACGAGTGCCCTTCCTTATGTTAATAATGGTATGTGTTTTCCGACTTGGTCTACGTCCTGCTAGGCCCCTATCAGTACATTGTCCTAGGGTGAGTCTGTTGGAAAAGGATGATAAAATATTACGACATATTGGATCCCACCAATCTAATGAATGGAACGTTTTTGCAAACGAAACGCTGACACCAAATAATCGTCTAGTCCCCCATCTTGGGAACATTGTCGGAAGTGTCTTGAGTGCAGACGTCTTTTCTAGGTATACCTACTTCGGCAAGATATAAGCGGCCTTTTTGATTAGATACAGATACAATAAAGCAAGGGGACGACCAACCTTGTTTGTTTGCGGCACCGATGAATATGGAACTGCGACGGAAACCAAGGCATTGGAGGAAAATGTTTCTCCAAGGGAACTTTGCGACAAGTACAATAAGATACATGCCGAGATATATGAATGGTTTGAGATTGGATTCGATATCTTTGGCAGGACTTCCACCCAACAACAGCAGGACATAACGCAGAATATATTTCGACAATTATACGCAAATGACTACCTTATCGAGCGGACATCGCAGCAGCCATACTGCGAACAGCACGAATCGTTCCTCGCTGACCGGTATATTGAGGGCACTTGTCCGAAATGTGGCTACGAAGATGCTCGAGGGGACCAGTGCGACAAATGTGGCTCGGTAGACTACGGTCCGTTGGATCTGAAAAACGCCCGTTGTAAAATCGATCCAAATGCGACGCCTGTTGTGCGGGAGACAAGACATATTCACATAAGACTTGACAAACTTCAGCCGGATATACAGAAGTGGTTCAGCAAGGCCAGCGAAGACGGTGCTTGGTCTAGTAATGGGAAAGTCATTACTGAATCTTGGCTAAAACAAGGCTTGCGTGATCGAGGCATCACCAGAGATCTGAAATGGGGTACCCCAATACCACTTGATGCTTTCTCGGATGACAAGGATAAGGAGGTTTATAAAGACAAGGTATTCTATGTCTGGTTTGATGCATGCATTGGTTATGTGTCAATAACCGCAAATTATACCAAAGATTGGGAAAAATGGTGGCGCAACCCAGATGTCAAGCTGTATCAGTTCATGGGAAAGGATAACGTGCCTTTTCACTCTGTCATTTTCCCTGGCAGTCAAATAGGTACTAAAGAGTCATGGACCATGCTACACCATCTATCCACAACAGAATATCTAAACTACGAGAATGGCAAATTTTCTAAGTCAAGGGGAGTCGGTGTCTTTGGTAACAATGCGAAAGACACTGGGGTTCCAGCCGACGTATGGCGATACTACCTCTTGAAGCACAGACCAGGTATGTGATCTGTGTGCCAGTCTCACGGCTCTGAGCGCCGACACAGCGTCTATGAAACCCACTTCTATTTCCCTAAGAGAGTCGTGCTGTAAGCCAAGATGACAAGTGCTGACCAAGTGGTAATATTCAAAGAGACGGCCGACAGCCAATTCGAATGGAGGGATTTCATTGCACAGAATAACAATGAACTGCTTGCAAAGCTTGGGAATTTTGTCAATCGAATCGTGAAGCTTGTCAACAGCAAGATCTACAACTCTGTCATACCAGATTACATGGCCAAGTATTCCGATCCTGTATTCGAGCAGGCAAAGGCCGACATAAACCAGCATCTAAAACGGTATCTGAAAGATCTTGAGGCCGTCAATCTGAAGGATGGTCTACAGAGCGCGATGGACATTGCACAGGCAGGGAACAACCTTGTGAGTCCAGTGTTGCACACCAGCAAGTCGCGACCTTTCTGATGATAAGTCTGAAGATTCAATCCAATAGACTCGACAACAAACTCGCTGCAAACGAGCCCGAAAAAGCCGCAGCGGTTATAGGCCTTGCCATAAACATCATCTATCTTTGCGCCAGTGTATTTGAACCATACCTCCCGGCAACCTCCAAATCTATCCTTGTGCAACTAGACAAACCCTTTCTCGTCATCCCGGATCATTGGACGGCGGACGATATAGATCCAGGTCATCACATTGGCAAGGCTGAGTACCTTTTCACTCTGATTGACCCAAAGAAAGAGGACGAATGGCGTAATATGTACGGAGGGACCCAAGCAGAAAGGTTAAAGAAGGAGGAGGAGACAGCGAAGAAGGCAGCGGCGAAGGCAGCTGTGAAAGCCAAGAAGGCAGAGAGAAAGGCAAAAAAACCGGAGGACTCGCAGCAAAGTATCGAGGAAACGGCAACGAAAGGGGCAGAAGCTACCGGAGTCGGCAAAGAGCCCGTGGATGCTGTCACAGATGGAGTACAGCAAGTTACGCTCCCTTCATCATGAATCCACAATGTTCATTGTAAATGTTGTATAATGTCTGATGACCTTATAGGGTCTGGGGCATTCAGCTGTCTAGTTTTCGATCCCTCTGTCGGTCAGCGAGCGCTGCATGATCTTTGGAGTTTATCCTTACATGTACACCACTCTCAACATGAATCAGTAATCAGTCTATTCCACAAAGGGAAAGGTATGTGTCCGGATGATTTAGGCGAAAGTCCGATAGAGGTAATTCCCCGCAGTAGTAATCATGTTAGTACGGAGTACCTAAGGTACTTATGTTGTATACCTACTGCAGCTATCGAGTCCTCCTGTGACTCCCGCTCAACAAAAAAAAAGCGGGGCTTGCGATGATACCACTAGCTTCCGACTGACCCAACTTATATGTCCTCGTATGCATGGCATCGCATGCCATTACCGGATCTTCTGTTGCCAAATGCTTTGACGATTGAGCATCGGCTACAGTACTTGCACTCTTGTACTTTCTTTATATATCCAATCAAATTCCGCTTGTGAGATAGTTCAATTGTCGATTAGCTTGTCTACGAGTCTTTGCGCGGGACCCCTCACCTAAAATGTTGCGTGTCACTGCTATTCGGAGAGTTGGCCCTTTTCGGCGCCTTCTCGCACAAAAGAATAGGTAGAATGTGCCAACCCAGCTCCTTCCAAACAACCGCTGAGTTCTTCTGTCTCAAAGGAGTTCCCAGTCCAGCCACGCTTTCCACTGCAGCAGCCAATGGAGGACGCTCCGGGACACCTCCACCATTGACTTTGCCTATTTCCCTCAATACGAGCTGCGTGAGCCCGCAAAAAATGAGATACTGCGTATTCCCATCCTTCCCTTCAATTCTACAGCTCCGACAAGAAACAACGAAGCTCTTGAGTCGGTGATTCGACCGGAGATCTCAACAGCGAGTGCAAATGGAACACATATCGAGTCTCCTTCCGCAATGTCAGAGGTGACCGATAATCCTGGACACATAAATCTCGATCCCTTTGACTTAACGAAAACGGTTACCACGGCGGCGTCAAAAGCGACGGGTGTGTCCACTGAGAGACTGCAGGAGCCGGGTGTCGTGAAAGAAATTTGGGATGGACTAATGGATGATATTTTGGGGGCGAAGAAGCCTGCGCAGGCCTAAGTCAGTATCAGGAGTCCAATTAAGGAACCAAGAATTTTGGTCGTTCTCTTTCTTTGTTGAAGGCATTATCGATCCATCTCAGCTTGTTAGCTTGTTGAACGGAGGCTTAGAAGTCTTCAACTTCAAACAAGATTGCTACTAGGTATTTTGGTATGAGCGTGTTCATTATTGTTCCAATGAACGATGTACTTGCTTCGAAAGGGATGAAGACCTGGCTGTGGGATGAAAGCCTTCGTACACCTAGCCAGTGGATGATGATTGACAGAGCTGTATTCGCAGGTTCATTTGATCACTAGACTATCAGAGAAATTTCTGTTGCTCTTGTGATGCGAGATTCGGTCCGTACTCTATTCAAGAAGATGTGTTACATAAGGAACGAAGGATACGGATTGTAGGGGTACGAGAAAGTATATTGGCGCGAACCCTTTGAACTAGTGGCACTCAGCCCTGTAGGTGGATCGGACCAAACAAATAGCTACATTCTGATATTAGCCGCTCATTTAGTCATATAACGAACCTCCCCCATGCTGCTGTTGTGATAAAACAATGCCCAAAGATCGCCCTTACGACCTGCGGGACTTAGACGTCAGTCGAGAGATAGATCAATCTCGTTCTTTGCTCTCCCAAGGCGCCATTGACGACGATGATGGAACGTCCACGCCAGCGCCTCCGTTCCCCCATTCTTCCTTCTCTCGGAGGACCGCCTTGAACGATTTTTCTCGCACCCCGCGCACTATTCACCGAGTCCGCTTCGACGTTGGGGAGACGGACAGTGACGAGCATGCGCTCAACGGCCATGCGCGTGCACCGATCGTCGAAGACCTTGATCCGGCTGTAGCAGAGAATGACTTTTCTGGAAACGATTTCGAGAGTATGATGAGTAGTGCAGGGCAAAGAGCGCCTCTTCTCACGGATGTTGATGCACCGAGTGTTGTAGTGGCAGAAGATTTGGATTTCGACCCTGAACAACTGCTGGAAAATGCAAGGCCGACAAGTAATATTATGTAGGATGTTTCTAGGCTCCTACTTTGCAGGGTCGGCTAGTGTACTGAAACCTCTGCAGAAGTGCATTCATGAACATGGCGAATTCAATAATTGGGGCAGGCATCATAGGCATTTCTCACCGGTGTCTCTTGTTCTGCAGTCATAAACTCATAACATTCTCAGGTCAGCCATATGCTTTTCGGCAAGCCGGATTGTAAATTTTTCTATTCGAGTGCCAGCGTCGGTAATTGAGTCCTTACACGTATCATTAGATCAGCGGGAATAGTCCTTCTGGTTATTTTGACAGTCACAGTGAGCCTCTTGTAGACGTTTGTCAATTCCGGAACACTGACGACCATGTAGGTAGACTGGACAATACGGCAAGACTCTCCTTTTCATTTCCATTTCCTCTCTTACTGTCGCCATTCATTTGTTCCACAGTCAGGAATAAGGGCTGACGTACTTTTCAGCTTGATCGTGGTCAATTCGAAACTTAGCGGTACCAATTCTTTCCAAGGGTATGCGACTATATATGCGCTACAAGCAGGCTATGAGATAACTCACATTCAACAGAACCGTGCAACACTGCTTTGGCGCCTCTGGACTCATTGCAATCTCCATCGCCCAATGGGCATTGTATGTAGGAACTGATGCTCAGTCAGGGAAGGTGCTAATTGGCCTCCCTGCAGTGCCTTCGGAGGCATGGTCGCTTTCTGTGTTATCATGGGAGATACGATACCCAGTGTGATTGCAGCGCTTTTCCCGTCTCTATCGGACATACCTTTCCTATGGCTTCTAACCAACAGACGAGCTGTGATTATTATGTGCACTCTTGGTTTCAGCTATCCTCTCTCTCTGTATCGTGACATTGCAAAAGTACAGGAAATACTACTCTCTCTTGTAAATGAATGCTCGCTGACCGAGTCTCAGTTGGCAAAAGCGTCGACCCTCGCTCTGTCAAGCATGTCGGTATTGAAATCGACCTCGTAAGCTTGGAGACCTGTCCCTGATGTGAGCCATAGGTAATCCTCGTTACGGTCGTAACGCAGGGTATCGGAGCACCACAGGATCTCAAGGGTGACTTACATGGCTCACTTTTTGTGCGAAATGGCGTCTTGCAAGCAATCTCGGTCATATCGTTCGGTGAATCTCATTCTGGAATGTTGTACCCCAGCGACTGACGATCATAGCGTTCGTCTGTCGTATGAGCCTCGACCTCTTTTCGCCACTACTCCACTAACGGGTTGCCAGATCATAATTCTCTCCTAATATACGGGTCTCTGGAAAAGCCAACAATGGATAGATTTGCCCGCGTTACGCACTATTCTACATTTACGTCAATGTTAGCTTGTTTGACTATGGCTTTAGCCGGTTTTGTCACGTTCGGAGACAAGACACGAGGCAACATATTGAACAATTTTCCCCGCGAAAATCTCATAGTCAATATCGCTCGATTGTAGGTTTGTCTACTGCTATCTTGGATGGTCTTCTACTGACGTAAAGGTAGTCTCTTGGGAGCTAACATGGTGACTACTCTACCGCTTGGTCCGTCCGCGTTACTTTTAGTTGGTAACTGAGCTGACGACGTCACAGAATGCTTCGTGTGCAGAGAGGTTATCTTTGTCGGTCCAGTCCTTTTCTGGGCATTGTGGTTGCAGCTGACTGTCTAGAATTTCTGGTTTCCTAACGAGCCGTATAATCCTAATCTCCATCTCATATTCACTACATCTCTCGGTAAGCCCTGGATCGAAATTTTTTGGGATTGTCTGCAAAGAGTGGACACAGGCGTTGGGACTAACACGATACTTCCTAGTCGTAACGGCGATGGCCCTGTCTCTGATAACATGTGACCTCGGGGCTGTATTCGAGCTTGTTGGGGCAACTAGCGCTTGCGCAGTAAGCATTCGACATCCTGCAGAGAGAAATTGCTAAATATTTCTTCAAGCTTGCCTATATTCTTCCACCTCTGTGTTACATCAAATTAAGCTCCCGTAGCTGGAAATTCATACCCGCGATTCTCTGTGTCGTTTTCGGGGTAAGGCATTCTCAT
Organism: Usnea hakonensis; assembly: GCA_013423325.1. Taxonomy (NCBI): domain Eukaryota; kingdom Fungi; phylum Ascomycota; class Lecanoromycetes; order Lecanorales; family Parmeliaceae; genus Usnea; species Usnea hakonensis. Next base: position 50,581 of record BLJB01000271.1, on the reverse strand, counting down.
ACCTGCTCTAATCATGTTGGAAGTACTGATTGCTGTGATCGACTACTGAGTAGATAATCGTTATGATCATCAGCCTGATTCAAGCAGTCACAAAGATGATACGAAACGGAGGTGGCGCTCACACTTGTCGATAGATTGCAGTAGTCACCATGCTGGATATGTCGATAGGGGACGTTCTAAGAGCTTCCAAGTATTACGAGGTCCAAGTTCTTCCATGGAAAAGTCAAAGAGCAGGTAATTATCGGTTGTATCAAGATTATCACCAGTCACGTTGGAACTAGGGAGGTCAATATCCTCTTCTATTGTTCTGCTAGTATGTCTGGTGTCTTGAGGGACCACTACCATCGATACCGTCTCTCTGACGTGATATCTCAGGGTCTCCAAGCGTCTTAAGAGCTTCGCCATCGGTCAGCAGCCGAACTCTCGGAAACCTGGCGGTTTGCTGTACCGAAAGGTCCTATACTCTCTTTAGTTTGAGCATAGACCCGAAGATGCCGCTCTTTACTAGTACGATAGATCTAGACGAAGAGTTGTTGGCATGGGAAGATTGTTCGTGCATGTGCTTTACCACTTCCAACGCTAAAATCTCTGGATCTGGCGATCTCTGAGCTGCAGGTACTCTACCTCCAGATGTCGAAACATCGGTTCTTATCTCCAACATACCGACTTATAACACTGGCCCTGCTCCAAGCTCATTAGGCATCCAACACTTTCGGGGAAAGGGGACCAGAGCCAAAGCGCCTAGTAGTCCGTGGAACCTGGTGTGGAATCAGCGTAGGCCATGCTTGCTGTCTCCAGATACCATTCCCATCCAATCCATTTGTACAATGCAGATATCTTGAGTCCTACCCTTCCGCTGCCCATACTCATCGCAAGCCACGAGAGCTTGGATTGTCCGGAGAGAAGGAAGCACCATCATTGGCTGTCCAGCTATCCGCGGAAAGGTGAGTGAAATTAGCTTCGATAACATTTTCTCTCAAAGTGTACATTCTGAAGTACACCTAAATCCACTGAGTCTCGAAATTTAACCAACTACAGTCAAGTGCCTACCTTGACTTCTGTGTGACTCTCGCTCAGCCTCAGGAAGTTGAGCGAGGAAAGAAGCGCTCAGCTATTTGGCGGGTTCCACATGAATCTGGCTTGGAAATGTTGACTGGTATTTTCCCTTCAGATGCTCAGTCCGAGATGTGTGAGAATGACATAAAGTAAAGTAAGTACCTTAGTTTACCTTAATCTTGGACAGGAGTGAAACGACTAAAGTAAGGTAACTTTACTTTACCTATCCCGACAGCCTGGAATTTGAAATCAGTTGTCCATCTAGCTCCGGAAGTCTGACGGAACTGATATAAAATACCCAGCTTCACCTTACTTGACTTTCTGCAGCTATCCGCAAAATACTTACTTTACTTCATGGTGTGAAATCGGCTTGAAAATCAAGACTGATCATTTGCACTTCAAATTCTAGACCAATAGTGGAGCCCTCTCTTATCCCGCGGAATTCGGTGTGAAGCCAGCTTCAATACTCTGTCTGATGTTCTCACTTTGAATCCTCACTTTGAATCTCAAGCTGTCCAGAATCCAGCTTTTGATTACTCTCCCCCATCCAGCTTCATAATCCATAACACAACACACATTTTCAGTCTCTAGTGGCAACTGGAAAGTGCCTTCTCTGCAATTTGCCCAAAGCGCGCTAAGAAAAGGCGGTAAACAGAACCAATATTCTCACTCACATCCATCAATCCCACCCTCTCCATACTATCCATACTGTCCATCATCTGGCCATCTTCTCATACCATTCACAATCTGAACAGGTCTACCTTATTATACCACGACCCTCTTAACACCTCTGTCCAACATGCCAAACCTCGTTGGCTACCGAGATGCACCTCCACCGCCCTCAATTGCGGATCAAGTCAGACAAAACACCCTCATTGATATGCAAATGGAAGCGTTGGGCCTGAGCCGCCGAGATTTCCTCTCAACGAGGGATTTCAAGGAAAACAGAGCCGCCTTTGTGCCCGTAGCGGCTCTTGAGTCACGTCGACTCGTAAACACGGCTAGCATTGGCAGTGCACAAAAGGCCAAGCTCGAGGGTTGGAACAGTAAGACAGCCTACACCAAGTGCCTTATCAATCGTCCTATAGTGTGCTAATGATGAGCCCAGATGCTTGGACGTCTCTGCAAGATGATGATTCAGACGTACAAAAGCTACAAGCTGTCAACGAGGGCTTGGGCCAGACCCATCGTGCCAAATTAATGCAAGATGTTAGCGTTCAAGACTCCACAGGAAAAAACAACTTCCAAGAAAGTCGTAACAGCAAACATAGCCGCAGTGAACATATTGGCAAAGGAGGCAGCAGTATCAAGAGATCGACAGCTCGAGCTGGCGCAGCGAATCCGAGAGGGTACTGATTCGTTCGATACTCATATGACTACTTCTTGTCTTGCTGACTGGCGATACAGGGAACGCAAAGTTAAATTCCAAAATGCAACAACCTTTCAGCCTCTCACACGCGTCCGGGTCCCGAGAGCAAATCTCACTGCCCAAGTTGAAGAATCTCACCGTCACCCAGCCCCAGTACTAAAGTTAGACTCAGGTGTGAAGGCAGCGAGAGGAGACAGTAAGGTGTTTAACGTACCTACTGTGTCCACACGATCACCCGTGTAAGTGGTCGACCTTCACCATTTTCCTGCTGTCGCTGATCCAATGTCATAGTCGTTACGAAGGAGTGCTTGCTGCACCCAGTGCGTTCATGGCTTCTGTCGGACTACGCAAGGAGAAAGGTCAGACCGAAAACAAGAGTACCTCAAAAGAGGAGGCGGTAGCCCACAGGTCCAATATGGACACTGATACTTCGAGTGTCAAGTTGACAGTAGGAGTTGATAAGCCTGCGGTATCCATCAGCTCCCACCCTAAAACCGATCTGATGGATCTCGATTGCGATCAGCAAACGACGCAAGCAGTGCTACAATTCACTGCACCCAAAACCGAAGAGCAACTTTCTCATCCTATTGTTCAGGCATCCCCGTCTTTTGAACAGCACATAGAGATTTTAGAAAGACGCGGTGTTTTGAGTGCAGGTCAGCTAGAGGCCCTTAGATTGATCGCAACTCAGGTGCGCGACCGCGAAGATGCTGAAAAACTAGTGAAAGAGACTCCTCGTCAGAAGACTTACACGAAGTCGGAGCTCGAATCTCTACGTCCAGCAGCGGCGTCCCCAGTTGTCACGACTGGCATTGCGAAAAAATTTGCAGAGCAACAGAAGGCCTTTCTCATTGGCGAGCATGTACACAAGACGCGGTACCACACTGCTGCGTCGCTAACCGAAGAGTTCGAAAAGTTATCCATTACGGACAAGAAGAAGATTAATCCCTTCGGTCCTCCACCAACTAAGAGTAAAGGGCCGTCTCTTCCGGCCCATTTGTTGAACCAAACTACTACGGCAGATCACGGGGCAGCGGCACGTTTCCAATACTCTGGTAGCAATAACATCTCGGCTCCGGTTTCAACTCAACAGTTGCCAGCCGACGTTACACCAACGGCTCCGCCTATGCGTCGAAACATGATCAATCAGACTGGATTCATCGCCCTCGCACAGAATCGTGTCAATGCTGTTGCGGCAGGTAATGAGGGAGAAAATCCTTTGCTTGTGGCACGTAGACAGGGGTTGTGAGTCGTAGATCGGAGTTGGACTGGCTCACATTTTCCAAAGTGATCGATCTAGCGAGACGAGTTCCTATTCTGTGACTAGCTACAATGAAAAGACAGACAGACTTGGCTGAAACTGTTCAAGCAGTCCTCAAGCATTTTGCAATACGAGTAATAATACATCGCCTCTATCAAATCTTAGGAGTTCAATACCCCGTCGTTTCTTTTTACATTTCATGCATCTAGTTCGATCTTTTGACGCTTCGAGTCTCCACCTCCATCAGGAACCATGTTTGTGACATCGCCCAACGCTGAACGAGGCCCGCTATTCTCTACTGGCCTCTTCATCTGGGGTGGCTTGTACGAGCTTCGATTCTGCAATGGACTTGCTGCGCCCATGGGCATGCCAACCCGTCTTGTCTTGTCTGTCTGTGGATTTACGAAGTTGGCTCGAGGCACCGCTGGCTGTGGCGGCGCCCCAACAGCTTCCCTGCCAACGGGCTTGGTTTTGGTGTGATCGACTCCCGCGGTCTTTCGGATACTGGGGCTCTCGGAATGAGGATTGAAGGCTGGAACTTTCAATGGCAGACCAGAACCATTCTGAAGTGATTCGGCGGCTCTCGCTGTGAAAAATCCAATAGGTGGGTCATGCTCTAATGAGCTCGATGAATCAAGACTCGGCGTTTCCGTTAATAGAACCTTACTTTGATCCGGTGCATTCTGGGCCAGGCGTGGTCCTGGTGGTGGCTGGCCTGATGTTCTTGGTTTTACTTCTTGTGGGCAATTGGGAGCACTTCGTGACTTTGCTCCCTGGCTGGGGGACTGTGCACCTTCCACCACCTTTTCTGGGGCCGCTAAAGCACCTGCCCCCGTGTTCATCGGCGTTTGTGGAGCTGTAACACGATTGGGCGTTATGGAGTGAGTGCGGTTAAGCGGTGACCTGAGTCTCTGCAAGCTGTTGGGATCCGTTGAACGCGTGGGTGGAACAATTACGTTACTCGGTAGGTCGTTTCTACGTCGAGCATGTTCTGAGGGAACAGAGGGATCTAGCATCACTTCATCTAGATGGTCGCCGTGAGGTACACTGAAGTCTACTTCGTCGAAAGTATCGCCTGCGTCAATCAATCAGCGTCTGATATCCATGGAGCTGACCTCTATCTTACTGCCGAATTCGTCTTCAGGGTCTCCATTTAAAGCTGTAAAAGCATTGAGCCACGATACAAAAGCAACAACGTGATAAGCCGAACGAACCTGTAACTAGCAGGGTTTCTGTCTCCGTGGACCATTCTCTCTTCATGTTTGGAAGACCAGGTTGCCGCGAAAGAGCGTCCGCCGCGGACTCCCTCTTCATCGGAGCGAAATCGGGATGTCTATGCAGATTTTCGGGGTCCCATTTAGTCTTAAGATTACGTTAAAATGAGCGGCATTAGCAGTGGATTGGTCGACTTACTGGAGCAATCTTGAGCTTCGTAACCTTGGCTAGGTAGTCTTTATCATAGACACAATTGCCAAGTAAATTGCCAAAGTTACGTAGTGCCCTTTTCAACCCGTCTGTCGTTCCCTCCTTCTTTGCTTTCTCAAAGGCTGCGGCTTTGCCTTTGCAATTTTCGATATGCCCGTATCCGATGTCCTGGTATAATTCAGTACATGTACGAAAAACCATCATCATTCGCGGAATAATACCTCGTGGAAAGTTCCATCCCGAAGTGTCACTCTGACAACGACTGATAGGCCAAGGCTGACTTTGCCAGTGCTTTGACTTTCGTCGACCTGGCCTAAGGTGAGTATCTCTTCTGAAATGCCCATCCGGCGTTTGCTTACAAAATCGATTTGTACATTCTGAATTCCACTCGACCATCCGTTAAAGCCAAAGACTTCGTTCGCGAGATTGATGCATTTGTCTGCAGATAAATAGTGTACCTTGCCACCTCCAGCACCCGGTCTTGATGATATGTATTCTGGTCCCAACTGCTTCTCTAGACGACTTGACAGAGTAGCAATTTCTTGCGCAGTGTATTCACTGACATGAGGCTTCACTTCCTCGAATGGGTTGACCGATGTAGCAACCGGTTTGTGCTGTTCGCCTGGTCTGGTGTATGTCAGCGCAGACTGATACAATGAACAGGTTAGATCTGCTGACCCCGGCATTCTTGTTTCAAGAGAGGCTTGAACATAGCAATAGCAATTAATGTCGAGCTGGGATGAGGTTGATCGCGACTACCAAATGCCAAGACTGGTCGCGCGTCACTGACAGATGCCAGATCACGTGCCAGAGAGCTAGGGACGCTGTTAGTGCTGCTCTAATAATAATAAAGCCTGCTGGGTAGAACCGCAGGTCTTGATTAAAAGGCCCACAGTCCATTGTCTACGAAAATACTGTATCTGCAATGATGATCGAACAACTATGGCTCAGCGCACAGCATAATGTACCCAAGATCTTGACAGCAAGCACGAGCCACTGTATAGATTTACTGTCGCAACAGCGGCGTCTGCCCGTCGCAATAGGAACCCAGACGCCTTGGAATGCTACTCCACACTGTACTCCGCCGTTTCATGTGCCTTCGTGATGATCTGTGAAATAATGGAAAGATAACGAAGCGTCACTTAACAATCAACGAAGCGCTGGGTACTAAACCGAGCTCTTTCAGAGACGCTCCGAAATCTACCGCGTCAAATACTTTCTTTGGGAAGCTCTGAACGAAGCTTCCAACTTCAAGACCCGAATCTTGCGTTACGATGGAGGCGACTTCGAAAAGAGTGGAATCGACAGGAAATGCTTTTTGAATGTTGCCAGTTGGGAGCTGTAATCGTAGGCGAGTTTCCGTGTATGCCGAAGCAGGCTTCGAGACTACAGGCCCAGAGGCTGTGGGAAGGGAGGGGGCTTTTGTATTTATTGGCGGTGCTCGGCCCTCACGTTCCGCTTTCTCCTTCTCCGCCTTTAATCGCCGTTCTTCTTTGTCTGCGGCAATCTTCGCTTTAATTCTCTCCTTGGCGGCTACTTCCTCTTGCTTCTCCTTTCGCTTTGCGGCAGCATCCTTGAGCTGCTCCTTCTTCTTTAGATCTTCCTTGATATCTTGCGTCTCTTTAGTGCTTTTCCGACGGATCTCCTATGACGCGGTCAGCTTGCTCTACGCTTTGCAGAGTCAGCAGGGACTTACCTCATTCTTCTTCTTGTCCAGTTTATCCTGCTCCGATGTACCAGACCGCTTTTCGGCAAGTTTCCTTCTCAGCTCTTCAAGCTTTGCTTTCTTCTCTTCCTCAGTGAGAGGAGCAATCTCCTCGGTGGATTCGGAGAAGTCAACATGGCCAGTCTTGGTAGCGTGGACTTCCGCTTGTGCATGGCTCCTTAACTTCCTGCCACATTCCCCGCACACGAGCGAGTGCGCTTCTTCACCTGGGTTCAAGCCTGCTGGCACCGTGCTGGAGTCCGTCTCGGCCTTGGCATCTGCCGCTTTGATTTCATCGAGCGACATTCCTTGCACCTCTTCGAGCCACCCGACTGCTGCTGTCACTGCCCGACACGTCAGTATGCGATCACTTGAGCGGGTCTCGTAAAAGCATTGATCTGCAAATGTATATTTACAATCGCCTTGTTTCTGTATGGCCAGCTCAGCTCTTGGTCTGTCGAAACCCATCTCCAGAAGAGTGTCTAGATCGGTAGATGCCATTTTCTGTAGCCGGTCTGGCAACGGATTGAAATTGTTGAGAATTCTGTAGAGGTGTAAAGGATATGAAGATAGGACGTAGTTGTAAAGAGTGTCAAAGCAAAAGTAACGTAGATCCTTAAGCACAACGTGCTTTAAGGTTACTTTAAGTACGGAGTACTGTTATTCCTGTTCCACCACTTTGAACTTTGAAGCAACCGCGAAAATTGAGCCGCGGAGCCGGCGCCTACCTAATTCTTTGGCCAAGGGTCCATTGAAATCCAGCCACCAAGTCCTAGGTACTCGTACAGTACTCCGTATTCGCCAGTGTTCGCTGAATAGTTATCATTATCTTGTCTGGAACTTGTTTTTTCGCCAATCTCTCCCATAGTGGGTAACACAAAGACACAGATCCTTGAGTCGTTATCATGTCCGTTACGCTCGATCCCCCCGAGCTAGGTTTCCGCCGTACGTACCTGGTATTGCGAATATGCCCACATAGCTGACCCAAGGCAGGTCCTTTCACACATGAAGTTACGCAGCTTCTACGTCTTAGCAATCCGAGCAAGGATCCGATAGCTTTCAAGGCAAGCTCATCTATCATGCCTGGTCTCTTATGGAGCGGCATAGACTAATTTGAACATCTTGCAGGTCAAAACTACAGCTCCTAAACAGTAAGCCTTCGCACTGGACATTGTTGGCCTGTTTACTGACGAACGGCCAGATATTGTGTCCGACCCAATTCTGGACGCATTGAAGTTGGCAGCGAGGTTGAGGTGCAAGGTAGGCAATCCCCTCCCGGAAAAGCTACAGTACTTCCGATTCTATGGGAAAACAGTTCTCCTTCAAGCAATGAGAGAAGACCCTCCACCTGATGCTAGATGTCGCGACAAGTTCTTGGTCCAATCTGTCGCGATTACGCCAGAGAGAGATATGGGCAAAGTGACAGATATTGTCAGTCAGACTCCCCACATGTAAGGGCATATGCTCACCATTCAACAGTGGCAGAACGTGGAAAAGGTTTCAAAAAGTTCTATTGAGGAGAGGAAGATCCGTGTAGTCTTCTTGCCCGCCGACGGCACGGTCTCTACCCCTCAGCACAATAATATTAATGGCACAGTAAGAACTGGAACCACTTGGTTATTGTTCTCGCAAATACTTATTATATCACAGCATCTCGGCAATGATGCCCCTCCAGCCTACGGCTCCCCGGCTCCTTCATATGGCTCTCCAGCTCCGGAAGCGTTTAATCCAAACACCCGTACTACAAATGCCGCTGCTTCACATTCTCCCAACGACAGCAAGGGCATCACTGAGCCTGCCAGCAACGCGGCAGCATCGGCGCAATCTACTCTTGGTACTGCAGCTTCCAATGTAGCCAACGCGCTACCCGCGTCTAGCGACGACGTGCGTGCGCAACTTGCTCAAGCGAAAGCTACTATTGAGAGGATGACACAGCAGTCCGAAGAGCAAGGCTTGAGGCAAAGAAAGATGGATGCTGTAAATCAAGACTCTAAAGAGCGCATCACGACCGGCACAACTGGTATGGGGATTCAGCAGCAACCGGCAGAGGGTGTACCTGTACAGATCGTTGCAGCTTTGTGTTTGTTGAGCTTTCTTTTAGCTTATTTTCTTTTTTGATTACCAACAGCCTGAACAGCGTGGCGCAAAATTGTCCGATAGAGTGGTTTTGTCCGAGATTTCTGTCTGTGCGCTGCATAAGCCAATTGTGTGGCAGCTCAGCAACGGACTTTCATTTTTTGAGACCTTCACTAGGTCTTGCCTCGTGACGCGGTGGAAGCAGGACAGAATTACGTGCGCTGCAACTTTCGGTCATTGCAAGCAACTCGGAAAGATGTCTAGGAAGGGAGTAGTCGACTTTGCTAGCCAACACAATCTGTATTCATAACACTTGGAGATATGTAGCGGTGGTTCCAGTTCTCAAACAACCAGATGTATTGCGTGAGGTGCAGCCAAGAGGTATGGTTGGAGCTAGTATTCATCTCGACCGAGTCAAGTTCATGCTATCTATGCCGATCCAAAGCCTCACGTCACGTAACCCCTGTGATTCCAGCTCCCTTTCGCTCATTAGATCCTAATTCGTCTTCCTTCCAGCCTCCTACTTTTCTGCCCCCTTCTTTCCTCTTTACTCGGCACCACAATCCTACCTCTTTATCCCAAATGAATTGCCAAATCACCCATGTCCAACTTTTGTGATGCGGCAAATCTGCATAGTAGTCCTTTGCAATCTCATGCAACACCGGCAGACGTGTCCAGGGTATGGCAGGGAAGTCGTGGTGCTCGTTGTGCAAACCCACGTTGTAGGTAAGTATGTTAAGCGGCCCGTAGTAAGAGAAGGTCTCTGGCACTGGTACGAGGTTGCTGGTTTCTTTTGCGCTTTTGGGTTGCGGGTCAAACACATAGTGCTCAGCGATAAAATGGCCTGCACAAGGGTGTAGCGATCCAGCCAAAAAGGAGCTTATGATCAAGTAAGTCAAGGCCCGGCCGCCGGCATAGTGCAAGAGGAGGTAATCGAAGGACAATTGAGCGATGATGTTGAGAAGGTGGATTCGGGTCAGTGGCAGTTGGTAGACCATCATTGGACGGAGAGCGTAAAAAAGGATTTGGAAGGTGCAGAAAAACGCCTTTCCGAGGACCGAGTCGAGGAAGAAGGCTTCTAGGTATGTAGGAAGATCGGTGTCAAGTCCATCTACACCTAGAGACTTGTGGTGGGTCAAATGATAAGGCTATCGTCCTCTTAGCTTTCAGACTGAGCGAGCTAAGATTTCCTTTTCAATTGCTTACTCTGAAAGCCGCACTGTAAGGGACTCCAATGGGAAGATTTGCAAACACAGCAAACAGTCGATTCCCCAGCGGAGCTCTGAAAGCCAAGTTGTGAGAAATCTCGTGGATGGCGAGGAAGAGGTTTTGATTTGCGGTTGCACCAACCGCGTAGGCCGTGAGAATAAATTTCAAGGAAAGGATCGGGGTGTCACGCAAACAAAGGGCACAGGTGAATTGCAATGCAACGACAGCGAGCACAACGTATTTGGTCAGATACTCTGGCCCGCAGAGCTTGATTACCTGTGGCGGGAATCATTAGTCAGGACAGTAGCCGATAATCCCCGAGTATTCCATACTTCTGGATGTGCCTTGATGATTGCTTGCCTCCGAGTCCTATGTGGTTCCTCTGTATAGGACCAAAAAAACTTGTCGCTATCATATTTTGCCACAACTTGCTGGGGAGTTTCAAGCTGCGAAGAAGCCTGTACCGCAGTCGTCACTGAGGTCGAAGACATTATCAAGATTAAGGAAAAGGGTCAATGGCAGGTTGGGTGGAGCATTGGTACAGAGGAGTGGAGTTTGGTACATGTACTAAGAGTCTAAGGTAAGGTAAGGTAATTTACAGAGGGTGGGCTAGTCTACCTTAGTCTATAGTACGGGTAGAGCGATACCTAATTATTGATCAAGTTTCTATCTCTATGCGACATCATACAACATCTTCTGAGCAGATACCCGCATCTATGACTTTGATTTCTTAATTCAAGTTTGATCCAAAAGTCCATAAGGATGGTTCACGGGCACAGTGGAGTACCGCGAACTGTTTGATATCGATTGTTCGTGTGTATCCATTGATTGAATCATGTAGATTGAGTAGCCTCAATGTCGGTCCCTTTCGATAGCGGGTTGCCTTTCTACCTCAATGTTTCCATATAGGTGGAACTGGATCTAGAAAGTAATGCATACTCAGTGCTGCTTTTTTGAGGGGGGATACCGAGGCTTGTAAGAAGAGATTCCCAGAGAGTATCCTCTCGAGGCATGTTTCAGTCCCAACTTTCGAATTTTAAAGACGAGGATTCTACGCACAAATATTGTCAAATCCTCCGCAATCGTACCTTATCAAAATCAGTTTGTATGCCTTCCATCGTGATCACGAATGCACTTACCTAGAGATCCAATGAGCCAAGGCAGGTTCACGAGGAGATACTCCTTTTCTAGAGAATGGAAAAGTATCTGAATACATAAGCATACACCTCAACGATCTTGCCTACTTCGAACATACGCCGCCGCCATAGCTGAAGGATTTGAGTCAGCCATACTCATTGAAGCACTTCTGAAACCATTCACGAACAGTAAAGCCTACCACGTCATGTCGTGTTGTCGTGCATGACCACACATATCGAAAGGCATAAGTCTACGGGTGGGTCTGACTTACGATAGATTCCCTAAAAGAGACAACATAAAGAAAAGAATCGAAAGTCCTGGTGAACCAGTTAGTAGGATCAAATTCCAGGGAAACATACGTATCATCGCCACCTTCACATGACCTTTCGCGAGAGTTTTTGGTGATTTGCGGGATTCTGGCTCTTCGGGCAATTAGCATTTCAAATGTAGAATCCTGGTATCTGTCAGAATCCTACCCAAGGTACAGAAGCTATGTCTATCAGCAGAGAACCAGTGTAGAAGATTACAGAGATAATCGTACCGCTGAGATATAGCCTAGTATCTGCGCAGGCACACTTTCATGGGTAACAATCTCGGAATCTTCTATGGTAGGCTTCCACAATCCAGTTGTAAAAGCAACATAAAAACCCACGATGCCAAGAGCACACACTGCAAATACACTAAGGGAATTCTTCAACCAAGATCGACTGCCGTCTTCCGGAATGACTGCAACTGCCGCGGCTCCTTGTCGTTTTGAAGACGCGGAGAAACGACGAGTCGATCCTGGTATACCAATATCACTAGATCTTCGGCTAAGCAAAGGCTGCTCAACTCTGTCTTCTGTTTCTAGTGGGGTAGGTTGAAGGCCTTTCTTGCGAAAATTGAGGTAATTGTAGAACAAAATTTGCGCGATCAATACTACATCAGCAAAACAGAAGTACAGAGCTAAAGCCTATCACATTTGTGCAAGTCAGCACTTCTAAATTGGTACGCAGATTCGGAGCGATATTGAAAGTGGAAAGAGGTTACTACTGCCGGAGGCTGTCTTGCGGCTTGAGAGATTATGGTTTTCAAGGGGAAGAAACAAGACGTAGAAAGCCATACGATTACAGTGGGCACCAGACCAGCAAGAGTTGCTCCAAGTAGATTTGCGAGATCACCGATGAACCTTGGATTACGTTCAGGTCAGCACATATATTCTCTGGTGCCATTTGGTCTTGAAGCAGGTGTTAGGAGTGTTCTAATTCTGTGATATTTCTCGTAATTCAGGGTATATGACTAATGAAGAAGAAGATTTTATGAAACGGTGACTGACCAAACAATTAAGAATGCCAGCGAAATACCGTCTGCCGACTTGGAGCTATAATTCTCATATAGCTGTGGGACAAGTACAAAGAGCCAGCAGGTCAAGGATACTGAGCCCGAGATGCCAGACTTGATGATATCCGAGTCAGCCTACCTCTTGCAAGATCAGGTTTGAGTCATACCACCAGTGGAAAGAACTGGCCTGCCCGTGCAGCAAGTCTTGCGAGGCCAAAAGCAACCTCAATATCAATGGGACAAAACAGCTCGAAAACAGTGACTTACAAGGATTTCATGAGTAGGAAGCATTGTCCATGAAAGCGTGAGGCGTCGGCACGATTTCCACTTTGACCACGCGGTTGAAGGGATATTGCCGTAAGGAAGCCTCTGACGAAGTACATGCGCGGGGCAATTCCTCAGCGAATTCCCGAAATTATGAGGAAGAGCAGCTCGAAGAAGTCAACAAATCCAGATACACACGAGTATAGGCTATCATGTAGGAGCATGCAGCCTGCAGGTACGCGAGTACTTTAATGAAATTTTCTTATTGCGCCTACTCCCGTGCTCCGTTAGTCTCGTACTCGTACAGTGTACCTTACTTTTAGGCGCCGCAGGGCTTAGGCCTTTACTTTGTTCATTTCTAATTCTAATTTTGCACTGCTCTGATTCTTTCAACTCCTGTGACAACGACTATCCTACCGGCGAGTCGTATCTCATCTGTCTGTCGTTATCCTATCACACGTTCAAGAAGCACACACTGTCTTTAGAAACGAGCACTTATTTCGCGCCATCTCAAATTTTACCTATAGCGTTTCAGCAATGTTGTGTTTAAGCACGGTCGCCCTTTTCATTATTTTTGCCAGCCTCTCTTCGGCATTAGACATCCAAAATCTTCTACAGTATCGCCAGGAGAATAATACATCCATAACACCGCTCTCTTCAGCGGCGTTGTCGCTCTCCACCTCGTCTAGCGTTTCGTCTGCATCAACTTCTCAATCCGTGGGCATCCAGAACTCAGACTCAACAAGCACATCTTCCGATGATGCGACTACCTCGCTCCAAAGTGCGGCTAAGCAAAGTGTAACAACTTCAAATACTCAAACAGAACCGAGCTCTTCGGCAGAGTCAAAGTCCTCGACATCGAAAGAAGGGTCATCTCACATTACGTCCACGAGCACAACTCCCACTGGCAGCGTGACCAAGGAGATTGTGACCACAATTATTTCAACAAGCGGAAGCGTGACATTGAGTATCACGTCAACATCTAGTCAAGTAATTGCCGCGGCTTCGGCTGCAGCCACATCCTCAGTAGCTCATGGTCTCAGTGGAACTAACGGTGGATCGGGCAGCTCGGGCCTCTCATCGAGAAGCAAATCTATCGTTGGCGGTGTTGTTGGCGGTGTTGGAGGCGCGATACTGCTGGGAGGTCTGGCGATCGTTTTTTGGCGCATTTGGGGCAAGAATCGTCGGTCCCACGATGGTGATAATGATTTGATGGACCACCAGCCAGGACATGAGAAGAATAGCAGTGTCAGTGGTCACAGTCCTTTTGTAAGTCAATATTCCCGCTTAATCCACGTAAGGACGTCTAACCAGCGAATCTAGCGATCTACCTTGGATCAATACCACAATCCTGGGCCTGTTAACACTGCTTCCAATTTTTAGACACTGCGATAAGACCGGTCAGCGCATCTTGCGAAAGTCAGCATTCCAGCGAACAGCGGCATTATTAGGGATGGCATTACATGGGATGACGGCGTGTAGCATAAATTGGCGTCAAATTTCCTTGACGAATTTCTTTTGTCTATTTCGACTGCATTCATTTGATGTCCCACTAAAATATCACGAATAATATGTTTCTGATGGCTTAATTGAGAATTGTCCATACAATCACCCACTGTAGACGATGGCATTTTTCTCGCACTGGTGTATTATTTATTGTTGCATCAAACACGCTAGCACACGCGGGGAAACCTCCGCGCGGTTCAACTGAATTCACGAGTTCTGTTTACTCTAAATCCAGGAGGCAGGGACAATGTTCCAAATCAGCCCCTCGTCGTACGAGAGGAATTTGCATCCTTTGGCGCTACTTGACCCTAATGTCTGCCCTTGCTTCTCTCTCCAGATGGCGTCCGCAGGGCACGCAAATGGTGACAAATCGATGTACTCAGGCGACCGCGCCACAAGGTATCCTCATATGCAACGCAAACCTATTGATAAACAAGATCGGAGGCGACAGAACTTTCTGAAGAAAGTCCGTCAGGTCAGCGATGACAAAAAGTGGGAATTCCGCAGTGCACAGGTGTGTGGCTGTCATGTCTGAGACACTTTGATAGATCCAAGACTTACACTGTAGCAGATCTTGAGGAACGATTTCCTCTCCAGGCAGAAAGAATGGGAATACGACCAAGCACGCTCAGCCCCAGAAGATCCTCAGATTCTTGATGACAACGAGCAAGAAGTAGGATCTACTTCAACTGGTGGTAAGAGTTAGGGTCATTTGCATACTTACATTGTTTCAACTAACCTACTCCTGAAAGAAGTGGAAATGGTCGATCAGATATTGTTACGGGAGAATCAAGAGTTCGAAGCGCTCGTGTCATCCATGCAAGATCACGCGGAAGAGGAAGATCAAAGCCAGCAGGATACATTGTCTCATTACGGCAGCGACGAGGATGAATACGACCAATTATTCATAGAGATCATGTCGAGACAGCGGTCGACAGAGGAAGGCACTGGCCCAGGTGGAGAGAGCGCGACAGAGCAAGACCAGGATATGGACACGTCAATGGGGTGAGCCT
This sequence comes from Usnea hakonensis, assembly GCA_013423325.1. Taxonomy (NCBI): domain Eukaryota; kingdom Fungi; phylum Ascomycota; class Lecanoromycetes; order Lecanorales; family Parmeliaceae; genus Usnea; species Usnea hakonensis. The sequence goes on along the minus strand of BLJB01000271.1, from coordinate 35,240 downwards.
AATCGAAGTCATATCGACCGCTTTTTACGAATGTCTCTGAACCTTTCTCCCGGTATAGGAGTAGGCTAGGCGTATTCATGGGCGGGATGCCCAGCTGATGATTCCTGATCTCAATGGACCATAACGGCCATGTCATTGCTGAGCACAACCAGAGTCTATGTCACCTAAAGCATCTTGTGCAGCATTCATATCCCCGACGAGATCAGCTGGAGGACTTCCAGCGGCTTGCATCTAATGTAAATCGATTAGCTCCTCTGGCAGGAAGGTAACGGGCTACGTCCTGTACCTCTTGCATTCGCTCCACAATGAATTCTCTGTCCGATGTATGGGTATCGGAATAAGATTTCTGTTCGAACCTCTCCACGATTTCTCCTACGAGTCTTTGCTGCTTATCATATCTTCGCAGATCGTCTGCATTGGTGGTGCTTCTATTTTGTGACATCCACCGTGGAAATTTGTCGTGTAGTTCTTTCATCGGCTCATACAGTATGTCCTTGTTTGTCAACTGCTCCATCATACCGAGAAGCATTTTATTAAATCCTTCGTCGTCTCCAGCCCCTTCTAGTCCACCATCTTGCATATCCTTCATCATTTGTGCAAGCATGTCATCGGAGTGCTCGGGTTTTGCAGTAGCTGTGGCTTGGTCTCCCGAAGCTTGCATTCGCTCCATGGTCTTTCGAATGGTTTCCTGAAATGGCTCGTCTGTATTCGAATGCGGCGCTGTCCCATCGACCCCTGCCGTTGATGCCGAAGGCATTCCAGGATCTGCTGCGACACCCAATTCGCGCATCATTGCTTCGATCTCGACTTTCATTTCCGGTGACTCGTCTATATTGCCCATGAGCGCAGCCATTTGGTCTTGAAGTTGTTTGCTGAATTCATTCGTAACTGCGTCCAAATCACCAGGTTCATGAACATCTCGCCCTTGTACGGGCTCGATTACTTTTTGGAGATTTTGGGGTTTGCTGACGTTGGTATTGGAGAATTGATCGAGCATATCTAGGAAAATAAGCACAGAGCGCCGCAAGGTCTGGGAAGGGTTCCAGTCATGCCATCTAGATCGTCCAAATCATCTTCTTCTGGATCAGGTACATCAATTGGTATTCTGTCCGAAGTATCAGTAGACTGCTTCGCGCTCTTTTGGCGCTCCTCATCCTCCTTCATAATAGCGCAACGATTTCACGTTGTAGAGTTCTTGTGACCTTGAGACATGTCTGTAGTTTAGCATCGTAGGAGGAGCAAAATCATGTGAACGTGATCGGGGGAGGCACTGCGGGGATGCCGAGACTCCGCTGCAACTCAATCTCTTCACTTCCACTTCAGTGCTTCATGCGGCTACTTTACCTCTCAACTCAATATAGATACTGGGCAAGACCTCTTGCGCGTGAGATTATTAATTCACCTTGTTGTTCAAATCAACCCGTCCAATCTTTGATAAATTTCCCAGTCTATCAAAAACATCGTCTACATAAGTCTCACAGCTTGCTCCCAACTACATGACCATCAGCCTTTGAGCTCTTCGACGACCTTTCTACTAATTACAAAATTGAAAGTACAGCTCCAAAGATGTCCTTGTGTCAGAATCGTCTTCAAGAGGAGAGGCAAGCTTTGCGCATCCACATGACAGCTCTGAAATATTACTGACGAGAATCAGAAAGCAATGGCGCCGTGATCACCCGTTCGGATTTTTTGCAAAGCCCGTTCGTACTGCTCAAGGGGTTCTGGACTTGAAGAAGTGGGAATGTGGAGTGCCCGGCAAGGACAAGACACTCTGGGAGGGGGGCCTTTTCAAGTTGGATGTGCTTTTTCCGGATGGTAAGTCAAGAGCCTGAATCGCCCGACCTTTGATACTGACCAAATTAAAAGAGTATCCTACAAAGCCTCCGAAATGTTGGTAATTGGGAGGTCTCCTAAGGTAAAATTATCTGACAAGGACGTAGGCAAATTCGTTCCCCCACTTTTCCACCCCAACGTCTATCCCTCCGGTACTGTTTGCCTTTCCATCTTGAACGAAGAAGAGGGTTGGAAGCCAGCCATCACTATCAAGCAAATTCTACTCGGTATTCAAGACCTGCTGAACGATCCAAACCCCGATTCGCCAGCACAAGCTGATGCCTACAACCTCTTCAAAAGAGATCGCCAGGCCTACGAAAAGAAGGTCAAAGCCATTGTGAAAGACAATGCGGCACCATGAGTCGTCTTCGCTGCCTGATGGCGAATGCCACAGGCGACTAAACGGTGGTTTCGGGAATACTTTGGCGCAGGAAGGAGACAAATTCATCAAAGGCTTATGATAGATGTGCTGATGTGCGAAAGAGGAGTTTATGGCGCATCACTATTTGAGCTAGGACCGAGTCTTCTGCCTATAAGCATGCAGATTCGTGTATCTAATATGGGCTTTAACGATCCACGGCTCAATGGCAGTTGGTCCGTATAAACTCTTCTTAAAACTGAGAAACATTAATACTGAGACGTCATTTTTCTTATCGCATCTTATCTCCGCTAGCGTCTGTGAGTCAGATAATTTTGAGCCGCGTTTTAGGACATTTAATGCTCATCTTCGCGTGCTTCTCACCTTCTTCTGACACGTTCAATTGGGTCTCAAGTTCTCGAAAAACTCAAGATATGTGTGGGATCTTCGCTTGTCACCGGTGAGTCCTGAAACGCCAACGTGCCTGCTATCTATTTCCGATTTTGCTTAATATATTCGCTGACTTCACCAAGCCATCCGGATGTGCAGAAGTTCAAGCCCACCGCTTTGCGGATGGCCAAGGCGTAAGAAAACTGACCCTTGACACCGCGAGATCTTTCTGACCAGACCTGCAATAGCGCTCGCCATCGTGGTCCCGATTGGAGTGAGCAAGTCGAATGACATTACGAAAGACAATGGAACTGATTGTGGTCAGGCGGTAACTTCGTCGCAAACAGCACCAGTCAGATTGCCCATAGCTGTGAATTGAAAGGCGATGAAGCTGAAATATGGTAGTCTTGGCCCACGAAAGATTGAGTATTGTCGGCGTGGGTGAGGAGAATTCCCAGTGATGTTTTCCTCCCTTTCCCGCTGACTGTATGCAGATACGGGGGCCCAGCCTCTAGTCAATGATGATGGCTCATTATCTCTTGCTGTGAATGGTGAGATCTACAACCATAGGCTTCTGCGCAAGCAGCTGAAGTACCCCCACAATTTCAAGACCCACTCGGACTGCGAAGTCATAATTCCTCTGGTATGAATCAATCATGTTCAATTCCGAGAGAACTCTGATATTTTCTAGTACCTGGAGCATGGACTCGATGCCCCAATGTACTTAGACGGCATGTTCTCCTGGGTTCTCTATGACAAGAACGCAGATCGCATTGTGGCCGCAAGAGACCCACTAGGAATCACAAGCTTTTACCAGGGAAGATCGAGCCAAACTCCTGGCGCAGTTTACTTCGCATCGGAGTTGAAGTGCTTGCATCCAATCTGCGATTCGATCATGTGGTTCCCTCCCGGACATATTTATGATTCCAAGACAGACACAATGACCCGGTATTTTCAACCGCGTTGGTGGGATCCACTCAATGTACCTTCAACTCCGATAGATTACAAATCGATACGAACTTTGTTGGAGAAATCTGTTCGGAAGCGACTGATGGCTGAAGTACCGTACGGAGTATTACTCTCCGGAGGTTTGGACTCCAGTCTCGTTGCGTCAATAGCCCAGAGAGAGACACTCAGGCTTCGGTCAACATCAGTGGGCAAAATTAATGGGTCCAGCGACCCCGAGCAGCAATCCAGTGAAGAGCTTGTAGGGATTGACGATGAAAATGAACTGTCGACTGTGACGTGGCTTCCTCAGCTTCATTCCTTTTCGATTGGACTGCCTAATTCGCCTGACACTAAAGCTGCCTTGGAGGTAGCAAAATTTCTTGGAACTAAGCATCACAGTTTCAGCTTCACCGTCGAGGATGGCTTAGATGCGCTGTCAGACGTCATCTTTCATCTTGAAACCTACGACGTTACTACTATTAGAGCCTCCACTCCGATGTTTCTCCTCAGCCGCAAGATCAAAGCCATGGGAGTAAAAATGGTGCTGAGTGGGGAGGGCAGTGATGAGATTTTCGGAGGTTATCTCTACTTTCACGCCGCTCCGGACAAAGAAGCCTTTCATGCGGAGACTGTTCGCCGCATTCAGAATCTCCATCTTTCTGATTGCTTGCGAGCCAACAAGTCGACCGCAGCTTGGGGAGTCGAAGCCCGTGTACCTTTTCTCGACAAAGAGGTTAGTACCGCATCCATAATCTCCAGGATTCTGCTAACCAACTCAGTTTGTGGAAAACGCAATGAGCATTGATCCAGTTGAGAAATTGATTACCAAAGATCGGATAGAAAAATACATCTTGCGTAAAGCTTTTGATACGACCGATGAGCCCGATGCAAAGCCTTATCTCCCAGATCATATCCTTTGGCGTCAAAAGGAGCAATTCAGCGATGGTGTAGGCTATGGGTGGATAGACGCTTTGAAAGACAACGCCGAACTCCACGTAACTGACGAGCAAATGAGGGAGCCGAAAGCTGAGTGGGGAGAAGATGTTCCCGATAGCAAGGAAGCTTACTGGTATCGCAACATGTTCGATGAGCTGTTTCCGCCTCAATGTGCGTCAACGGTTATGCGTTGGACGCCTACATGGTCAAAGCAGACAGATCCAAGCGGACGGTAAGATATATCTTAGAACATGAGGAACTTTATTCTGACTTTGACAGGGCGATCGGCACACACCTTGCCAAATACACAGAACAGAAATAGACGGTACGACATTTCACCGTTGCGCTATTCCCTAAACCCGGATCGTTCGAAGGCTTTTGCCTTGCTTTGTGGACCAAGCACTAGAACCTATAAACCAAATAGACGGAGGCTATGTAGATGTCTAAGAAGTGTAGATGACGGACATAAGAGCGTTCAGCCAGCATTGTCTCCTATCTCATCCAGGGTTGGTCGATAGATCGCTATGCATGCATTGTCGCAATTTTGGCAAACAAACGTTGGCAATGTTGCATCCAGAGGTCTCATCCACTCTAGTCCGCTACGATTGGGGACTATAGTACATAATGCTGTACTTCCAATGAGCAGAGTTACTCTAGAGCGATAGAAGGTTGCGTACTAGGATTCATACTGTTTCTTCAGCCGAGGGAGCCGAGCAGGTGCAATAACCCCGAAACGTGGTTGGACAACAAAGAAACCCTTTATTAGTAAGCAAGCCTGAACGGCTAACATGTTTTCATCCATTCTGTAGCATATCGCCTGTTTCTTTGCAGCAGACATTCTCCTTCTTCAAGCTTACTTTATACGTCAAGGGAATCACCAGAATACCTACAAATCTGTCATCTATCACCATGTCCGTTCCTCCTGCTTTCTCTGATATTTCCAAGACCTCAAACGATGCGAGTACACCTGGTCCTTCCTTTGGAATGTATAGCTAATGCATCAATAGCTCTTAAACAAAGATTTCTACCACATTGCAGCTGGTAATGGCGACCTCTTAGCTACTCTGCTACCACCAGTCAAGCTTACCCTTCATTCAAGCCAAAATCGATGTCAAGTCAAAAGCTCCCAATGGAGTGAGCTTCAACGTTAAAGGCACATCTACCCACGAGGGTCCCACGAGTGCTTCCGTGAGCCTCCAGCTTCTATTTTGAGAACTACCGAGCTTTGAAGCACAATCGCCAATGAAACTGATACATTGGATGCAATAGGTTGAAGCCAAATACGCGGATCCGCCTACTGGTAGGGTTTTCAATTTGCTTTGCTTCATTACCACCGCCAATTTGTATACATCTTCGACCCTGAGCCACACCGTCATCCTCAGCAATGGGAATGCAGCGTTGCTGATTTCCTATCAATCTGCAGGCTTGTCTCTTACACAATCGTGGACAACCGCAAATGTCCTCAGTACAAAGTTGGAGCGTGACAACAACTTTGCCAAGGGGCTGAAGGCCGAAGCTCTTACAGACTTTGTCCCTAGCTCACAGAAATTTGGCGCGAAACTCAATCTTTATTTCAAGCAGCCCAACTTCAATGCCCGCGCCTTCTTCGATGTTCTTAAGGGTCCTGTTGCAAACATTGACGCCGTCCTGGGGCGCGATGGTTTCTTGGTCGGTGGGGAGGCAGGCTATGATGTTCAGAAGGCTGCAATCACCAAGTACTCCTTGGCTGTTGGGTACACGGCGGCAGAGTACAGCGCCGGTATTACCGCAACAAGTAGTCTGAGTGTCTTTGCTGCCTCGTACTACCATAAGGTCAATTCACAAGCCGAGGCGGGCGCCAAGGCAACGTGGGACTCAAAAGGTAGCAACAACGTCGGCATGGAAGTGGCAGGCAAATATCGTCTCGACCCTACATCCTTTGCCAAGGTAAGCGTTACTCTGCCCACTTCTGCTTCGAAATTCCAAGATCTAGCTCACAACGTAGGCCAAAATCAACGACCGAGGCATTGCTGCTTTCGCGTATAACGTCAAACTTCGACCTGGTGTCACTGTTGGTCTTGGGTTGTCTCTGGACACTCAAAATCTGAACGAAGCTGCGCACAAGGTAATATAGCGGGAAGGTCTTCCAAAGCGTAGCATTAATTGACGAGCAACAGGTTGGCACGAGCTTTGAATTCGAGGGTTAAAGTGCGGATAGTCCCCTTGAGACTGACATGCTGCTTTTCTTCGTAGCCCACATGATTGTAATTAGACGATCGCTCCTCCATGATGTGGCTTTCAATCAGGGCCAATTGACAAGACACTGGTCTTGGCAACACTATTATGTTGCGGTAGAAGCGGCTTAACAAAAGCAGCTCTTTGTCTTCAGAGGAAATTCAAGGGCACAATGAGCGCACGAGACTGGGTACAAAAGGAACTTGATCTGGAGGATGCAACCCCTTTTCAGCCTTCTTCCTTCTTGCGGCCATTTCTGCTTCTATCGAATAGCGTAGGGATTGAAAAGGCAAACGTGACCAGCGCTGAAATCATCAGAAACTGAGAAAAGACATCGCCCCCTTTTACAAATCCAACACCCTCCCCCTCCGTACGCCTACGCCGCCGTTGATCCTGCTGTTCTTGAGTACGATAATGGCCTTCCCGGTCGAAATGAGGAACGTCATTGAAACCGGCCTGTCCTTGACCCGGTCCAAATCCCCCGCCTTTGACCTCCCCAGTGCCCGTAGACCGTGACTCTTCGGCCTGTGCTCTCCTCTTGTTTCCTTGTGTTCCCCATCCTCCACTCCGATAAAAGCTCGGCGGTGGTCCCTTGAATTGGGTCCGCCTTCGGCTTAGTCCGCTGGCGGGTCTGGATCCAAAAGCAGTCGAAGAACTCGAGTGAGAGGCCCGGGGCGCTTTAGACGGAGATGCACCCTGGGCGCGTTGGAAGTTTTGATCGTACCTTTCTCGCTTCTGTGGGCTACCGAGAATGGCATAAGCCTCTGAGATCTTGACAAAGCGCTCCGAGGCTTTTGGATCATTGCGATTATGATCGGGATGGTGGGTCTTAGAGAGAGAGTAGAATTGCCTACGTTGTGTAAGCGCGTGATCAATGAACTCCTGCATGGTTGCGCGCCTCTTTATATCTGCCGCAGAGGCATTAGAATTAAGGCCCAATGTCTCATAGTAGCCCGTTGATTCGCTCCTCCATGCTGATGATGTGTGGAAGAGCGCAAGGTGAGACATACGACGTCGAAGCAGCAAAGTAGCGGAGATGGAATTCCGACGGAGTGGCATACCTCATGTTGAGCGACGTCCAGCTATGGGCAGTCTACTTGAATCGTCGACAACCATGATGCCGATGAGCCGTTTCTTTGTAGAGTGAAGAACAGGCTACTCGTATTCACCCGGAAATGCACCACCCTGGGATATGCACCATTAGGGTTAGGGCTTCCCACCCAAATTTGGTGGTAGGCAATGAATACTCTCTGCAATGGCAATTGTAATGCTTCAGGCATGGTAATTTGAATGCTTCTTATATGGTAATTTGTATGCTTCTTATATAGCTATTTGCATACTTCTCACATGGCTATTTGTATGCTTCAGGCATGGTAATTTGTATGCTTCTCACATGACCATTTGTATGCTTCTTATATGGTTATTTCTCTACCCTAAAAAGAGACCCTAGGCCTCAAGAGCATACCTACCCCCCTATCTTATAGTATCGGACTGCCTGTGTTGGATAATAACGTTATCATTGAGTTAAGGACGGCGATGTGCGAGGGGGGAGTTATTAGGAGCGTCTGGAGCACGAATTAGCCCTAATACCTCAATATTTCTTGATTTGAATACTCGCAAATGTAGTGTACGGTCGCAATACTCTCAGGCATGTTACTGACTGTAGAGCCAAAATGTATGCAAAATAACTAGGTGGGAGGCTCGAGTAAGTGGTATTTGGTGGAGTTAGCCCTAGCCCTAATGGTGCATTTCCCAGGGTGGAATGCGATCAAGCGCTAAGCCGGCCCCACATCTTTAGTACTTTTTGCATACCGTACGGAACCATAAACTTCCCAGAAAGCTAAGGTTTTCATTCTGCACTTGGCATCGAGCACTGTTTTAGAATACGTACCAAATCACCACCAGAGGATTCAAGGAGCAAGCGCAATGACTCATTCCAAGGAACCAGACTACAGAGGATATCTACCTTATGTACTTTAGGCGCTCGTGGTTTTCGATAGCAGACGATCTAAAGCTTTCTACAAGCGCTGATTTCTCTTGCGTTTACGAAACCGTTCGATTACTCCTTTCTCCACTCTTTTTCTGATTAGGTTTCTTGAACATTTTGAGAGCCCGGGCATTCATTCCAACTCTAGAGTGTGAGAACGATACAGCATCGTTGCAGGTAGTACCTTTCAAAGATGTCCGCCCAAGTGACAGATGGGATCCAAAATATCGACCGTAAAAGCATATCGACATCCAAAAATTTTGGGCGCTTTAGCTCATACATATTCAGTCAATCATTCAAAGACGAAAGGCATCGATGATATCGGCCATGTCAGTCCGTCTCTTGCACAAGCCGAGAATGACGACTCGGACGAAGATAAAGACTACGATGGTGGGAAGATTGAGAGTAGGGCTTCGGGAGGTGAATCTGCCCTTCAGGACTTTGCTTAGGCGAGTAGCTAAGATTGCTCAGCCATGAAAAAAAAGAAGAAGAAAAGGCCTAAGAAGAAGAAAGGAGGAGGCGGTGATAGCAAAACGCAGTCTGCGCCGCCTAGAGTTCCCGTTCTAAACTTGTTTCCAAGTGGTGAGTTTCCTGAGGGGGAGATTGCCGAATATCGGAACGAGAACAATTATCGGACAACCAACGAAGAGAAACGACATCTGGACCGAATGAATAACGACTTTCTGAACGAATATCGGCAGGGAGCGGAGGTCCATCGGCAAGTCCGGCAATGGGCACGAAAAAGTATTCAGCCAGGCCAGAGCCTCACTGAAATTGCTGAAGGAATTGAGGACAGCGTCCGAGCATTGACTGGACACCAAGGATTGGAGGAAGGAGACAATATCAAGGGTGGAATGGGTTTCCCAACTGGCCTAAGCATTAACCACTGTGCAGCCCACTACACCCCCAACGCGGGCAACAAGACAATTTTACAGCATGATGATGTAATGAAAGTAGATTTCGGAGCCCATGTTAATGGCAGGATTGTGGACAGTGCATTCACCATGACTTTCAACCCGGTCTATGACAACCTCCTGGCAGCGGTTAGAGATGCCACTAACACGGGTATCAGAGTGAGTCAAAAATCACGCTTCAGCGGAAGGTGCTTGCGTTGACTTTCTAAAGGAAGCGGGGATCGATGTACGCGTCGGCGATATCGGTGCAGCAATCCAAGAGACGATGGAGAGCTACGAACTTGAGATTAAAGGTCAATCGTTGCCCGTCAAGAGCATCCGAAATCTTAATGGCCACGATATCGTTCAGTATAGCATTCATGGGGGAAAGAGCGTACCGATCGTGAAAAGTAACGATCAGACGAAGATGGAAGAAGGCGAGATATTTGCTATCGAGACTTTTGGAAGTACCGGAAAGGGCTACGTACGAGACGACGTAAGGAACTCATTTGCTTGAATTGCCTCGAAGCTCACTCGATGCAGATGGAAACATCGCATTACGCCAAAAGAGCCGACGCACCAAATGTTGCTCTTCGGGTCTCATCCGCTCGGAGTCTGCTGAATACCATCACGAAAAACTTTGGGACCCTGCCCTTCTGCCGAAGGTACCTCGACCGCCTTGGTCATGACAAGTATTTGCTGGGGGTAAGTTTCCTAAGGGTCACGGTATGCAGTTGGAAAGCTAATCCATTTTAGCTGAACACTCTAGTATCGAGCGGCATTGTTGAAGCATACCCACCGTTATGTGATGTCAAAGGATCCTATACCGCTCAGTTTGAACATGTGTGCCGATTCATCAACATGGTCATCAGAACTTGTCGCTGACCCCTTTCTAGACTATCCTAATGCGTCCTACGGTAAAAGAGGTCATAAGTCGAGGAGATGACTACTAGCAAATTCAGCGGCCCAAACCTCCAGCAAATACCGCAGTGGACAGGTGTATGTGAATCTGGCAACACACCACTTCATTCCGTGTCAGGACTATAGATACCCTCAGAACCCAATTTTCAAAGCAGGCGGGCCGGGAAAATTCATTGGATAAAACCGATTTGCCGAATACAGTAGCATAGGCACGCCGGGAAAGTGCTCTCATAGGTGAAGGTGAAGAAAATCCGAGATTGTGCACAATATAAATCTTTTTCTTGTCAACAATGAAGGGCTTTTATCTGTCCCCAAAGCTTTTCTCAGTAGCACGACGGGGAGTATGCAATCATTTCACGTCTCTCAATTCACATCTTGATGACTAGAACTGTGCATCATGCGAGATATGATTGAGTACGCCACCGATGCATAATTAGTAGATTTGCCCAGAAAGAAGGAGCGCCCGCCTATAAACACGGGCCTCTTAAGAGATCAGTCAAACAGACCGAAGCCCATATCCTCGTCCGATTCCTCCTTCTCCTCCTCCTTCTCTGCTTTCTTCTCTTCCTCTGCGGGCGCATCTGCTGCAGGTCCCCCCCCACTTGCAGCACCAGCAGGAGCAGCGGCAGCCCCTCCCCCTGACCCAACATTCAATAGCATATCTTTGACATTCTTTCCCTCAAGTGCCTGTAAAACGTGTTAGTCTTTGTTTTATTTTAGTAATGCCCAACGTTAAAACAAGATCTATGCACCTTTGCGAAGAGAGTTGTCCATATCGGTTCCACCTCTTCGACATTGGCGGTTTTGATAAGAGTCAGGAGTTTGTCAGGCTTTGTGCCTAGGTCAGCATCTTCCGACACCAGATCAGTCAATGCTCAGCACTTACAGTAATATCGACGTCGTCGTCAGCAAGAATAAGAGCAGCATAGGAGACTGCAAGCTCTGAATGAGACATGGCGAAATGTTGTGTGACTTGATGTGCGGGTGCTTGTTTTCGTGGCTGTAGATGATGAGGGTTTCCGTACGTATATTCAGTGTCACAGTGTGATCAATCTTCGCTTACGTATCAGTGTTATCTTAGCGCATCAGGGCTCTGCAACTAGCCCTATGTGGGGCTCCTTCCCACCCATACTTCCATGTCCGAGGTCTCTCGTTCACTTCAAGTTCTTCCAATGCAATGCGAACACCAGACTTCTGCCTTCAATCCCTCATTCGTCACAGTACTCAGTCTGTGAATCGATTCTGCTAAAGCAATGTTCTATGACGAATGAGATTTTCCCAACATGACCGACTCCCCCGCAGTTCAAGCTCCTTTAGACCCGAAAGAACAACCCATACTTGATCGCGTGCTCCACCTTCGAGATGAGCTGTCATTACTTAAGCAAGACAAATCGACATATATCAAGTCTCACGATGTCATTGCTCTCTACGACCAAGTGGTTGAGCAAGTCCATTCCCTCAACATTCTACGTGAGGAGCACGGCAAACCTCTTGAGCAAAACAGAGGTTCGTTGTGATTTCTCGGTGCTTTTGTCTACCAGATCGCAACGTCCCGCTTACGTGATCTACGAACAGTCGATAACTTATTAGAAGACTGCTTTCAATTGATCTCTCTCTTCTTCTTGACCATAGGACGCAACAATGAAGCACCTGCAGTGTAAGCTTGGTAGCAACCGACGTTTGACCTAGAATCTGACGCAAATGCACAATTACAGGTATTCTGTAACGTCCACCATCAGGGTTTGCATTCTCGTGAAGGAATTTTCGTTTGTATGCTCACTCTCAATAGCGTCTTCTGGACCACCTTAAAGAAGCTGCATTCTTTTCCGCTAAGGATCTCGAATCTGCCAGTCATACTCTTGACAGAATGCAAGATACCTTGCAGCGAGGCAAAGAGACTTATTCGCCGCACCTTCTGAAATTGCTTGAGAACCGTCTCAACACGTGTCGAAACATCCTTGCTGAATTGCAAACTTCCTTGGCTGATCTGTCCCCTGCGCTTACACCTGTCCACGAAAGATTAGTCTCGATTTTACGCTCAATCTCCGCGGCAAATACTCGCCAAAAGGTTCAATTCCTTTTCAAATATCGATCAGAGGTAGCTGACCGTTAATCTAGTTTCCAGCTGCAGAAGTTGAGGGTTTCCAAGACCAACTCAAGGAAATTCGAGGTACTATGGTCGATGGCAAGTTTCTAGCTGAAGACAGTACTACGCCAGCTGGCCAGGCTATCGTTGCCGAGCTTCTCGATCGTTGCTTTCTATGGTCAAGCATTGTGCTCACCCGGTATGCATTTATAGGGTAACAGATGGAAACATTCCCCGGCTAATGTTTCATGTCAGGAAGGGTAAAATAGATGAGCGATTTAAAGTGACATACGAAAAATTATATGAAATTCGCAACCAGCTGGAGAAACTATCTTTAACCCAAGCCTGGTCTCTACGAGAAACTGACCTTTACAATTATCAACGTCAACTCGATAGAGTTGATGAATCTCGTATCAATGGGAATTTCGAGGACTCAAATGGATACAAAGCAGATCTCCACGCGCAAAGGGTACGGCTGAGCTTCCATGACCCAAACGTCTTTAGTTCTAACGCCCGCAGACGCTGCTCTATCTTCTCCGTCGTAGCTATGCATACATTTACAGCCTCATCGTTTCTTCGGAACCGGTCTCTGAGGCGCTGCTGCCGGTTTTTAATCAGTTACAAACCCTCCGGCGGTGCTTGGTTGAGGTCAAGCGATCTGGTGGCGTTTCTTCGCCCAGGGAGCTTTACCCTTACAGCATGAAGGTATGTCTCTTCCAGGCCGTCGGTTGAGGAACTCCCAAAAAGCCTCGCGGCTGATTCACGTAGTTGAATTCGATCGACAATATGCGCGTTGATGGCAAATTCTTGGTGGGCTCAGACATACCCGAGGGCCAAGGCAGTGTAAACGCATTGCTGGCTGAATGTTTCGAGATAGCATATGATTTAAGGGTTCAAGCGGAAGACAACGACTCTGAGTGATTGCAGAGCATTTTGTGAATTTGTTTAGTGGGCAGACTGTTTAACACTTCAGCGCGGCGTCAATGTGAACCGCGGATGTAGTGCTTACAGACGAGGTTTGGGGGTTCTAGAGGTAATGTAGCATGCAGCCTCTTCTCGTTTCGAGATGAAATAGTTGTATATGATTTTCAAAAATGCTATTCTTGCTGTTGCTGCTCGCCGCCGTAAGCGGATCAATCACTTGTAATTGACCCCAACTCGCCCAGTTCTTTCAAGGTGGCGTCCCGACTGCTGCAGCGTCCCTAGCTGAGCAGCAGTCCTTTAGTCGTTAAAGAGCGAAGACTTGGGTTTTTAATTTGCTGTTCTCCCTACCTAAGTCGAGTCGAGTTGCCATTGTGTATCCTGTGACTATTGTCAGAAGCCCGGAGCAGTCATCTGCTCACTCGGACAATGCTACATCTTCACAGCCTCAAGGCAAGTGAAGCCATGGAAGTGCACAACAACTAAACAGGCAAGCCTATTCCGTATGTGACCATCACTCCCCTGTCTCCCGTCATGGATTAAATGCAAATCCTGACTTTTACCGTCGTCTGATGGAGGTATCTCAAAACACGGCTACCAGGCCGGAACTATGTATTTGAAAAGAGTATTTTGGCACGCACTTACATTCATAGGTAGTCTAATCGCTAGCACAAGTGCGCTACCGGGGACCAATTGCAGTAAAGAAAATTCGAAACCCGTAACCCCAGAATGCGGACAGTGACTGTACTCTTACCTTCATCGAAAAACGACCGAGCTGTTTTCATAGATGGTATGACACTTGGCGCAGTGGGACGCTGGTGGAGGATAATCTTCCTTGGTAAAATAGCGCTCAAGATCGGCCACGCGATTGGGGTCGTTTGGGTTAATCCGATGTAGGGAGTAGGGTAGACGACGGCTAGGACTAGGATATAACTAAAGACTATTTTTTGATTTTAATTTTATATATACTAATTTTTTTAATATTCGAATACTTTCTATACTTCCTATATATATTAATATTTATATAAGTTTATAGATAGATTAATTACCTTTTATATATCTTTATATTATCAAAATAGGAAGGTTTGCCGAGTCACGTGACTTCGTCACGTGACCTTGGCGCCTTAGTATTTTGTAAATAGTCTTATATATTTCTTATACTTCTATAATTAATTAACTAAGAAATAAGTATTCTATATATCTACTTTTAATAGATTATAAGCCCGGATTATAGAGTATTATTTTAGTAATTCTTTTATTTTATATTATATCTACTAGCTTATAATAAGAGTTCTAGAAAGAGTTAAATAAATTATTAGCTATACTATCTATTAGTTAGAATATACCCGAATATAAAAATTAATATTATATTAGAAATAGTTTACTAGGCTATAGAAAGAATATAGAGATTAATTTAACTCTAAAAATATATAAATTATGCTATAACCTTTAGCTTAGCCGCGATTAGATCGCGTACTAGTATTAGCTAATAATTATCTACTAAAAGATACTATTCCGCCTATAGATTATACTAATTAAATATTATTATAACTCTATAGAGTTTTTCTAGATTATCTAAATTATATAGATTATACTCGCTTACTCTATACTATTATTATAAGGTTTAAGAGTATCTAAAATTATATTTACTCTACCTATTTTTAGTACTATTAAGTTACTAAGTAATCTAATTAAATTAAATAGTTATTATATACCCCTAAAACTCTAGATAACTAATTATAAGAATAAAAAGTTAGTTTTATTTTACTAATTATTCTAGATAATCTCTTATAACTACTTATTCTAGTATTTTAAGATAAGTTAAAAAATACTACTATTATTAAACTACTATTTAAGAGCTATTTAGATTATTACTATATCTAAAAAAATATTAAATAGCTAATTATAAGCTATTTTTATATTACTAGTCCCTCTTTATAATCTCTTTCTAATATTTTTAGATAGTTAAAGAGTATTATTTAACTACTAATATTATACTATTAATTCTACTATTAATTTATAAATAAGATATAAGATATCTTATAATTATAGTTCTTAATTTAATTACTTATTATACTAAACTAAGTATTAATAAATCTCTAGCTATTACGCTATAATTATTAAGTTACTATTATAATTACTAATTACTAATAGCGAGTAAACTACTAATTATATAATCTTAATAGGTCTCGCCTTTATTTAAATTTCTACTAATTCTATATTAGTTATCGCTATTACTTTTAGAAATAGTAGCGCGTAAAATCGTAAATAAAAAAAAGTATTTCGAAAAAGTAAGAGAATAAAATAAATATATATAGTACTAAATATAACCCCTTTTTAGAAATATACTAATAATAGATAGAAATAGTACTTTCGACTAAGTTTTAAAATTAATATATATACTTTAAACTCTATTCTATAAGATTAGAAGATCTATATATATTATATATAATTTATTATACCTCTAGACTTTAATTAGTATATATTATTATTTTTTCTATATTCTAACTTCTAAATAGAAAGTTTAAATTATTATTAATTATAAAGAAGTAGATAGAGTCTACTGTATTTTTAAATAGAATTAGCTATATAAATATAAATAGTATTAAATTCTTATATAAGACTTCCCTCGTTACTATTATAATCTTAATATATATAGTACTATTAGAAAGGGCGAATCTTATAGATATACTATTATCTAATTTCTAAATTAGCTTAGTAAATCTATTTAGAAGACTCTAGAATATAAGTAAGATATATATTATTTATCTAAATTTAGGGAGTCTATTCTAACTACTTCTAAATTCTTTATTAAGAAATTAATATCTTTTATATATAGTAATATTAATTTATTTAGATATAAAGTTAAATTATTCTTATATACCTTATTACTATTAAGTTATAGAAAACGACTCGATAAGAGTACTAGCTCTACTAAAGATTACTAAATTTAAGAACCCTAAAGGGTACTAGATATAAAAGCGAAAAATATAAACTTATCTTATTATTATTATATTATAGAAATATACTATTATATCTTAATTAATCTTTCTAGTAAAAATTATTTAAGCTAATATTTATCGAATTAAGAATACTAATATTATAAAAAGAAATACTTGTTATGCAATGGCTCTTAGTATACGCAAAGCAATAATTAGAATTATAATGTATATAAAGTCATAGTATTTAACTATAAAAAGATAGGCCTAAGTATAAATAGCTACTAGGCCCCTAGAGGCTCCTTCTATATTATAATACTATACTCTAATATACGAACCGTAATAGTCTCTTAGTTTAAAAAAAAAATCTCGTACCCTTATAAAGATATTAATATATTAATAGAGGGTAACTAGGAACTTAGATAGATAACTAGAAATTTATAGAAGTACTAGTAGTACTACGTATAAGTAATTCGATTAGTAAATAACTAGAAACTTAGTAACGGGTCTCTTAGAAGGATTTATAATAGGGTATATTAAATAGTATTATTAATTATAGATCCTATCTAGTTAATAAGAGATATAATATATAGTAGAAGTAGTAATATTAATATTACTATAGCTAATATATTAATTATAATAACTAGAAGACTAGAAAATTTAAAAGGACTAATATATTAATAAGGTTCGCGACTCGGAAAATAGATCTATATAATAAGACGATAAAAAGTACGCTTAATAAAATATTATATTTAAGACTAGTAACCTAGAATTAAGAAGAGAGTTAATTAGAAGTATTAATATAATTATTTTCTTCTATCTAGATATTATAGGTACCTAAGTTATTATAATTTTCTATTAGGTTTCCTATTTTTAATAAAAGTCTATTAGTATATTTTAGAGCTAACTTGGACTTCTCGAATATTTTATTTAGTTTTTTAATTATCTCCTTTTTCTCTTATTTATTATTATAACCTACTAGTTTCTCTAATCTATATTTTAAAATAGTAATAGTATTATCTAGATAATTTATTAATTATATTAAAGTATTAATCTTATAGTCTATATATTTTAATTAGTCTAGTAATCTAATAACTTCTTCCTTCGGATCTATATCGTTAGATTTAGAATCGCTAATATAAATATATATCTTTTAAAATTATATTAATACTAGAATATAGATAGAATTCTATTTAATAGATATATTTAATTATTAGATATCTAGATTAAAGTTCTAATAGATATTTATATTTAACTAGTTAGTAGCTAGATCTAGTAGTCTATTAGTATTAACCTTATCTTTTAGAATAGTACTATTTTAATTTTATTCTAAATTATTTATTTAGGATTTTAGACTAGTACTATAAACTCTTAATAAACTTAAAGAACTTAGTATAGGGGTATTAACGCGAGTATATAAAGGCTTAATTTAAAATAGTTTAACCCGCTTAGTTTTAAAAATATTAAGATTATAAATAGCTTAAGTAAAGTTATCTAGATTATTTAGAGAGATAAAGGATCTTTTATAGATAATTAGGGGTATCTATATAATAATATTCTAATTAGTTAGAAATTAATATTATAGAGGATAAAAATTATCTAGATATTAAACTTTCTAGTCTAGTCTAGATAGAGTATAGACCTCGATTTTAGAATCTATATATATAATAATAAACTCTATAGATAAATATATATACTTAAGATTTAATCTCTTATTAAGATCTTTATAAAACTATCTATTATTTTATTAGGGAGTAGGTAATATTATTATTAAAGAAATAATTTACTAAAAGCTAATCTAAATAATCTTTATAAAACTAGCGTTATACTATAGATTTAATAAAGATACTATTAATATTATTACTAAAATTATTTAGAATTAAGCGAATTAGTTTATACTCGATATTTATATATTTTTATTAAATACTAGAAAGAGGGATCCTTAATTTCTAGAGTATTATTATAATCTCTATTAAGTAGAAAGTTTATTTTTATATTAAGTAAGATTTAAAGATAAAGGTTAAAAGAAGTAAGATTTTAAATAAATTATTTTAATAAAATAGCTTAATTATAAAATATTATCTAGAGGGCTAATAGTATAAAATTATATTTTATAGATATTATTCTAAAGTTCTAATAAACTAGATAGAATCTAAATATATTAGTAAAAAATAGAAGGGTAGTTAATTAAAAACTTAGATTATTATATAGAATAAAATATAATAAATATTATAGTTAATTTAAACCTTTATACTTTACTCTCTATAAGGGGTCTTTATTAGACTTAGTTTAATTAATACTTTAGAAAAAGCTTAAGATACTAGGCTTAATTTAATTAATACTTTAAAAGAAGCTTAAGATATTAGGCTTAATTTAATTAATACTTTAGAAGAAGTTTTAGTATAATAATTAACTATAGGATCTACTATAATTTTAATATTATATTTATCTATTAATTACTAGGGTAGTATATAAGGGGGGTATTATATATTATACTCTCTATTATAACCTTTCTAGTTTACTAAGTATTTAGTATTACTACCGCTTTTCTAGTATTTAGATAATTACTCTATTTTATAGAGTAGGAATTTAGCCGTAAATTTAGAGTTAACTTTATTATTATCTTTTATAATAGAAGGCGAGAGTAGATAATTTCTATTACATAGATTCTTCTTAGATATAGGTTCTAGTTATATAATTAAGATTATCGAGTAGATACGTATATTATTTAAAAGCTATAGGCGATATACTAGATTATCGACTTTTTTAATTATTTTAAAAGGGTCTATATATTAATTTAATAACTTTTTATTAACCTTAGAAATAGAGTATCTATAATATAAGTATAGATAAGCTAAAGATCTTTCTATTAAATAAATAGATTTATAATTACTATTATAATACTTTTTTAATATTATATTTATAAAAGCTATAATATTATCCGCTTCCTCATATTTAATAAGACGTAGTCTATCTAGATCTTTAAATAGTAGATTAGCTAGAAGGCTTAAGATATTTCTAATATAAAATTTATAAACTAGCTTATTAAGAGCGAATCTAGTTAATATAATTAAATTATTTAAAGAAGCTTATAGAAAAGAGAGTACTATAATCTAGTTATTTATACTAATATTAAAATAAAATTATAAAGCTATTTTAATAGTTTAATTTATTTTTTTAGACTAACTATTACTTTATAGATAATACGCTATTAATATAGCTAGATCCGTTTAAAATTATTAAAAAATAGATCTCTAAAATAAACTTATAAATTTAGTATTCTAATTATTTATAATAGTAACTAGGATTCTCTAATTATATTATATAAGAGTAACGAGGAAAGTATTACTCTATTTAATAATAATTTACTTATTAAATCCCGGAATTAATAGTTTCTTTTTAGTATATTTATATATTATAATAAGGAGTATATTTTTTCTATTATAATATAATAAGCTAATAATAAAATTAATAATAATTATATAAAATAGAATAGATAGAGTAGTAATTAGATTTAATTCTCTATATATAGGGTACCTTTTAGTTTAATTTAACTAATAGTTTAGATAATATTTAATATATATTTAAAGCTACTTCGATAATCCTTTAATATAAACTAAGAGGGAAATATAATTATATATAATATAGAAGCTAATATAAAAATTATAATTATAAGTAATTTTAAATACTTTTTAAATTATTAATTAAGATATATATAGATATTATTTCCTAATATTATTAAAAGAAGTAGTATAGATTAATTTTTTATATTTTCGAAATCTTAGTCTATCTAGTAATTTAGGCTTATTACTATCTTTATTCGACTTTAATAAATTTAATATTTTAGTCTAGCGGGGGTCCTTAAGATATACTTAAATAAGGCGCTTTTTAAAGTTATTACTTATTTTAATTAAAATAATATAAAAGATAGAAATATTCTTAATATTCTAATTATCTAATATTATAGATATATTATAGAGATTCTCGAGTACTACCTACTTCTCTTAGAAAGCGATATCTATTTATAATTAAAATAAAGTATCTAGAATAATATTTACTTTTCTAAACTTATATTAAATAGAGAGATTAAAGCCTAATAAATATTATAATATATAGATAAGTCTTAAATTTAATTTATTAATAAATATAGTAGATAGGGTTATCTATCTAAAGATCTAGACCGCTACGGAGTAGTCTATATAAAGTATAACTAGAGGAACTTCTATTCTTTTAATTATATATCTAATCTTTTTAATTATCTAGACTATTATTACTATTTTAAATTTAGTAGATTAATAATTTCTTTTAGTACTATTAATTAATTTATTAAGAAATATAATAGATTAAATCTAGTTTCTTATTAGAACCTTATTTAAGCTTTTAGACTTTTTCGAATAATAGATTATAGTAGTAAATCTTTATACTTTAAATATATTAATATTAATATATAGCTTTCGATTTTTATTAAAATATACTAGAAAGATTAGGGAGTAGAATATATTTTATAAGTTTTAGAAGACTATAAGCTCCTCCTAAAAGGGATTATAATATAATTTTATTAATACTTACTTTTAAGTAGGACCTATAAGCTATTTCGCTTAGGATTTAACTATCTTTACTTAGAATTTAGATAGTATTATTTAGGTAAACTTAGTCTTATACTTTTATAAAGATTATATCTATTATATATATTTAGAAATAGAGCTCCGAAACTATTCTATAAGATCTAGAAAAATTTCGAGTTTCTATAGAGTATTTAGAAAATATAATAATATAATAGTCTTAATTTTATCCTCTAAAGTTAATATTTCTAGAGAGTTAATATATTAACTAAATAATATAATAGATAGAAATTCTAGAAATAACTTAATAAATATAAGAGATATATACTTCTTCTAAAATAGCTAGAATATCTAGTAAAGATAGAAAATATACTTAATAAGAATATAGCTAAAAATAATAATATTATTAATAAATATTTAGGCGAAGTCTTAAAATTAATATAGTAGTATATTTATCTAGTATTATATATATAGCGGAGAGCCTTTATAATTTATAAGAACTATATTTAACTTCTTCTAGTTTCTATAATTAATAATTATAAATTTATACCTATTAAATAGCTAGATATTAAATTAATAAAACTATATAATATTATCTAGAGTTAATATATATAGAAATCTAGTAATTAAGATAATTATATTAGATTATAAAAAAAGTAAGTAATTATTATTCTTAATAATTATATTGAATTTTTATAAGTTAATAACTACTCTATTTTTTCGGCCTTTTAATATATCTTATTAAACTATAAAATATAACTAGATAAATAAAATAAGCTAGATAGAAAATTTTATTTTCCTTTAAATATATATTTTATTAAATATTTTATTTATTACCTCTTAGTCCTTCTAGCTAAAAAAGTAAACTTTTAAAGATTTAGATTTTATTTCTAGTTTTAGAGGAATCTTTATTTATTATTTCTCTAAAATATCTATTATATTACTAATATTTATAAAGACGTCTTCGTATTCTAAGACTAAGACTCTAAGAGTATATATAACCTCTTTATCTCTATAAACTATTATACCGCTCGATAAAAGATATTTAAGTTTAGAGTTAATTACTATAGAACCTATTTTCTAGATATAATTAAAAACCTCTTTTTTAGTAGCCCTAATAGAAGTATTTATTAATTATAGAGGTTTCTATATAGAGATCTTAGATAGTTATAATATATACTAGCTATATATTACTAGATTATTAAATTTATAAGATATCTAATAATAGTTATTAATATTATATTCTACTACTATATTAAGCCTAGTATTCTTAGAAAGCTCTATAATTTTAGTAGTAGTATTTTTAGTTTAAATAAATATAATTAAAGTATTAATTATATAGATAAGAACTCCTCTCTAGTATTCTAGATTTATAGAGTAATCGGGCTTAAATAAAAAATCCTAATTTTCTAATAGTAAACCTTAAAAACTAACTAGTATATTTATAATATTATAAGATAGAATTAAAGTATTAGATTTAGCTTTAATTATTTACTTAGTCTAGAAGTATAATTTAACTATAGATTTTATAGAAATTTTTATATTATAGTATATACCTATAATAGCTAATTATAATAAGTAGTCTAGAATAAATTTATATAAAGTAAAAATATTAATACTAATTAGTATATTAGCTTTTAGATTATCTATTAGATAGACTTCTATCTATATCTTATTTAGAATAGACTCGTTATTTATAGTACCTAGAAAGTAGATATCTATTAATATAAACTTAATTATATTTATAATCTTATTTTTATATTCTTATATAGGTATAAAGAAAGCCTATTTTTAAATATATTTCTTAAAATCCAATAGTATAGATAATATTACTTAATCTTCTAGAATAATTAGATAACCCGGATTAATATATACTTCTTTATTTACTCCTTCTAGGGTAATATAGATATTTACTTTAATATATTAAAAATTATAAAAAGCTAATCTATTTCCTAGAATAACTATAACTATAGATTCTATAATTCTAGAAATTATATTAACTTTTATAGTAGTCTATATTATATAAGTATTTAGAATTATAGTAATAGTCTAGTATTTATCTTTAAAATATTAGAATAACTTATTTTAAAATTTAAAAATATTATTATATTTCTAATAAATATACTTTTTTTTAGTAAGCGAGGAGTCGATAAAATTAATTTCTAACTTAATATTATTATAAGGATTTAGGATATTTAAATAGTTAGATATATTCTAGATTTCTTAATAGTCGTAGTACTTAATATCCTAGTTAAATTCGGGGTTATAGTCATTATAGAAACTATCGGGCTAATCGTATATAGGGTTCTAAAGATTATAATTAATATTATCCTTTATCAAAGCTTAGTAAATATACTATTTCTAGAGCTAATATATTTAATTATACTAATTTCGATTCTAATATTAGCCTTTATTTTAGTACTAATTCCTATACTAATAAAATATATAAGAGAAGGATTAATATAGTCTTTACTAATAATTATTATTATTTTAGAATAGTTAGTAAGAACTATACGTATTTTATTAATACGTCTAGTTAGAACTAGCGGTAATTTACTTAGATACTAATAATACTAGTAGGGTCTACTAATTTCTAGAAAAAGTAGGACTACTATTTATATATAATAATAAGTAATTTTCGTATAACCGGTTATTATAATAAGGCTAATTCTTATACTAGCGCTAATTATTTAGATAAAACTAGTATTAATTATAAGTTTAATAGTTTCTCTAGAATAGAGGTATCTATTATAGCTAATAAAACTAGAAACTAGTACTTAAATAGATAGTTTTAATTTAGCTATTATACTAACTAGAGGTTCCCCTATTCTAAGATAGATATAATTATTAGGTAGTAAATCTAGATATCCTTAATATCTTAGTCTATTATTAATATTTATAAATATCTATAGCGTTAAGGAACTTATTTAATTTAGTCTTCTTAATAGAAAAGTTAATATTAGACTAGAATTTAATATTTAGACTATTCTAAATAATATCTAGTTAATTATATATATCCTCTAGCTTAGTAACTTAAGTAGCTCT
This sequence comes from Usnea hakonensis, assembly GCA_013423325.1. Lineage (NCBI taxonomy): Eukaryota > Fungi > Ascomycota > Lecanoromycetes > Lecanorales > Parmeliaceae > Usnea > Usnea hakonensis. The sequence goes on along the minus strand of BLJB01000271.1, from coordinate 11,207 downwards.
AATAATAATTATAGTATATTCCCGTAATTCCCGATATTATATAGTATTATTAATAGTATATTTTTACTATATAATTATAATTATACTAGATATTTTCGTAGGTTCGAATTTTTTAAATAATAACTTAATCTATTTTTTAAGATTATAAGATAATAATCTCTTATTCTAATTAATAAGTTAGTAAGTATACTACTTTAAAGCTTCGCTATATAAATAGATTTAAAAATTATTTTATAGTATCTTATTACTCTTAACTCTTATAATATTCTTAATTCTATTAATAAAGATAGTAATATTTTAGAAATAGATATTCTTTCTAGTATATTCTATTTCTAGTCTAATATCTATAGATTTACTATTATAGAAAGGATTAAAGAATCTAATATTACTAGTAATAAATCTAATAGGATTACTATTACTAATATTATCTAGTCTAGCCGGGCCCTAGTCTTCTAATAGTCTCTAGATACTAGGCTAAAAAAGATATTTATAGATATAGCGGGTAATAGTATTACTAATAATAGCGTTTATATTAACTAGCTAGAAGTAATCTTATTAAGCTATATTAACTATTAGAGTAGATAGTAGGCTTCTACGATAAATACTTTTATTAATAGTAGTTTCGAAAGTATTAAAATAGCTATATTAATTAAAACTATTACTAGTATTCCCGGAATTAGAATAACTAGGCTAATAGATCTTAAGTTATTAAATATTATTAACTCTTAAACTACTAAGAGGCTAGTCTAATATAGAGCTACTAGATCTAGTAATATCTAAATTATTAAGAGTACTTTTAACTTATTTAAAAGATTAATAAATAATTACTATTACCTTATTAAATTCCTTAATAACCTTAGTTACGATAAACTGGTTAATTATCTAGTCTTTTAGAAAAGTTCGAATATTAGTAAGAGGGTTAAATAATCGAGATCTAGCTCTTTAGCCTTTATCTATTATTAGACTAAATATTTTAGAAAGATAAAAAGAGACCTTTATTAAATAAATAATAATATTTTAAATTTTTTAATTAATAATCTTACTATACTAGTAATTTAAATCGAGAAAGTCTCGAAGCTCCTAGGCTCGTATAATAATAGATTAGTCTAGATTCGAAAAAGCTAGATTAAATAATAATTAATTAGATAGATTAGACTATTAGGAAATTAAGTAGATTAATAGAAAAAGTATAAATATAATAAGAGATAATAGAAGTATATAGAGCTAGTTAGTTAATTTAATAAGAATACCTATTAGTTCTAGTAAGCTAGTTAATTAGTAGTAAAGCTATAGCTAAGGTATTACTACTATTATTATATAATAGCTCTTAGTATATATAAAGTAATAATTAGAATTATAATATATATAAAGTTATAGTATTTAACTATAGAAAGATAGGCCTAAGTATAAATAGCTACTAGGCCCCTAGGGGCTCCTTCTATATCATGATACTATACTCTAGTATACGGACCATAACAATACTACTCTAAAAAATATTATATCTAAATTATTTTAGTTAACTTCTATCTCTAAGCTTAATAAGGGTCTTGCTACGTTAATATCTACTTTTACTATATTAACACCCCCTTTTACTATATTAATACCCCCCCCTCCTACTAGATAGAAAATAGCTAATAATATAATTATACCTCTTACCGCTAATAAAGTAATATAATATAGACCGTATACTAAATCTATCGAATCTACTATAGATAAAATATCCCTATATATTACCTAATAGCTAGATTATTATAGATCTTATATCGCTACTATTAGACTTAATTATATCTAATTATAACGATCTCCTATTATTAATCTAAAAGTACGCTATAAAAGAAGGCTATATTATTATTAAGAGGTACTCTAAAAAGAATAGAATAGACGAGATAGATAAAGTCTAAATATAATATACTTATAGAGATAAGATTTATAAAATAACTAGTTAAAAAAGGAAATATAGAACCTCGCGTATTAATAAATACCTATTTTTATATATTCTAAAGCTCGATAAATAATAAAAGATATAGCGTATAAGAATTTATAAGATAAAGTATAATTATCCTTCTATTAAATATATAGACTATATAGTTTATTAATTAGCCGCTTTAACTATCGAGGTAAAGTCAATAATTATTATTAAATTTATTATTCGTATTACGCTAGCTAATATTCTTTATAAATTAAATAAAGGCTATAAGAAAAACCTAATTTAGAAGACTTATAATATCTATAATATAAAGTTAAAAGTCTATTATTAAATACTAGAACCCCTTATATTAATATAAGCTTTACTTTAATAGCTATACGCCTCTAACAAATAGTATATTCGCGTCTTAAAGGACTCGAAAGACTAAGTTATATACCTCTTCTTCTTATATAGATCCTATTAGAAAATACTAAAAAATAATTAGAAAATTATAATTATAGACTCTATATATAAAATAAATAGATATAGGCTTCCTCTACTTATTATAATTAGTACTAATATATTTAGAGATTTATTCTATATAGTCTTCTACTTTATAGTTATAAAGGAAAAAGAGGATTATTTATAAATACTATAATAATTTAAAAAGATATTAATTAAAATAGATATTTTAGATCCTATTATTAATATTACTAATCGCGAAGTAGCTTTAATTAATATTTATAATAAAGTCTTTCTAGCCTCTAATTACTTACTTTACGTCTAGTATATTAATAAGAATATAATCGCTAATTATAAACTCTACTTCTAGATTAAAGAGAACTAGATAGAGTTCTATACTTACTAGTTTCAAGTTATATATATAGCTACTATAGAAATCTTTAAAGCCGAGTAGATATCTTTTTAAAAAATATATAATCTTTATAATTCTACTATTTATATTTATTTAGCGAATATCTAGATTTATCTCTATAAGACTAAATTTATTTAATACTATACTAATAAAAGACTATATTTCTTTAATACTACTACCTTAAAAGGCGAAGAAGATAATATAGTTCTAAAGAGAGAGTTTAAATTCTTAACTAATAAAAGGGTAAATATAATTATTTTAATATAACTATAAACTAATCTTAAATAGAAGACTTTAAAACTATAGTAAATAATATTACTAAGCTCGTTTTACTCTAGCGTAATAACTATATTACTAAAATTAAGAGTATAAAGTAAATAATATCTATAAACCTTTATTTAAAAGTATTATATAATATATTTACTTATATAATACTATTTACTTTATATTAAGTATTAAAGTAATATAAAAAGATCGTTAATAAAGACCCGAAAAATTATACTAATAACTTTACTACTATATCTAGACTTCTATATATTTATAGAATTAAAGCGAGAATAATAGAAAGCGATAATAAAATATTTTAAATTAATAATATAAATTTTTATTAATAATATAAGAAATTAGCTACCTATTATATATATAATATCTTTACTAAGATAGAAGATATCTATTAGCTAATTAATCTAATCCTTATTATATATAAGCCGGTTATTATATATCTAAAAGATAGGCCTCGAGGCCCTTATAAACTCTCTACTTATATAAAGTATAAGATTTAAAAATCTATTTAATAATAGCCGTCTTAATTTAAGGAGGTAGAGACGTACTTAAATAAGTAAAGTAAATAGTAAGATAAATAGCTAGTAAAAGAAGTATAAGAGCGAGTAATAAAATAAGCCTTAAGATAAAAAAGGGGGTAAGGAGAAAAAGGGTAAAAAGAAAGAGATTATAAAAAAGAATATAAAGAAGGCGATTTAGCTATAAATATTTTATTAAATTATACTACTTTAGCTTTTAATTATACTTTAGAGGCTAAATCCTCTAAATTATTTAACTTCTTTAATTTCGACTATACTTTAGAGGCTAAATTCTCTAAATTATCTAACTTCTTTAACTTCGACTATACTTTAGAATTCGATTCTAAATATATATTATTTAGAATTATATTACCTATTATATCTAAAGATAATAATAATAATTTTAAAGATAATAATTATAAGATTAAAAATAGCTTCTTTATATCTAAAATAATAATTAAGCTAGCTATATTAAAAGATTCTTAGCTTATAGAGCGAAGGATATAATTTAATTTAAAGATTAATATTAATAGAAAACTATTACTATAACAGAGATCGGAGCCTTAGCATTACTATAGCTCTTATTAATTCACTAAGTCTTAGTATTTACTTACTTATATTTACTTTCTTCTAGATAGATTCTTCTTTATATATTCACTTTACTATACTATAATCCTATTATTTAAATCTACTATTATAGAATGGTAGTAACCCCTAATCCGTTTATATAAAGCTACTATACGATTAGCTACGATAACTAGATCTATTAGATATAATTATATTACTAGATTTATTAATTATATTATTATTTTATCTTTATTTCCGCTACCCTTTTTTTAACTCTATATCCTCTTAAAGGCCTACTAAAGCCTTTTATAAATATTTAATTACCTCTTTATTACTTCTACCTCTTATATCTTATTAAAGTCTTTTATAGATATCCTCTTTTTTCTTTTTAGACTCTTTTAGTACTATGTCTAATAATAGCTACTATAGACTATCTATAGCCTTTTTAGATTCTTTTACTATAATCTAATCGCCTTTTTAGCTATTAGTTAAACTAGCCTATTAGTTATAAGTCGAAAATAGTACTATTATAGTAGATACTTCTATCTTATTAGTAATTTATAAGATTATTAAATTTACTAATATTAATTATTCTTACTTATAATTAATTAAATACTCGACTACTTTCTATATATACTATATTATAATCTATATTCCTAAGCCGGTACTACCGTAATAAGTATTATCTAAGCGAGATTATTAAGTACGAGTACGCTTCTAATTACTCGATTCGTCTTAGCTATTTTTTTAAACTATTAATAAATCTACCTTTTATAACGCTTTTAGATACTTTAATATAATAATAAAAGACTTTAGAGAGTTATTATTATAGCCTTTATTATCTATTATAACTAGAGCTAACTCTAGTACTTCTAATCTAAGTACTCCGAATCTAGCTATTATACCTAATAACCCGAATCTTTTTACTACCTCTAATATTATTCTATTAGATTCTTCTATTATTACTACTCTATTAAAGCTTTTTAATATAGCTAATATATAAGGCTAGAATAGCTAACTAGCTTTAATAGTAGATCCTAAAATCCTATAAGCTATATATTAGATAATTTAGAATAATATAAAGATTCTAAAAGATAATCTTTATAATATTATATAGTAATAGCCTATAGTAGTAGTACTATAATCTATATAAGCGGTTATATAGCCTATTATATAGTAGACCGAAACTTATAATAAACTATATATTAAAGACTTAGAATACTTCGATCTAGATTATAAGAGTAAATATAATAAAACTATTATTAATATTAGATAATATATCTATTATTATAATATATTTATCTAGATTAATTATTTTAAGGATCTAGCTAAAACGTACTCTAATATTAATATAAGATTAATAATTATCTAAGCTCTATATAGTAGCGCCTTAATTTAGTACTCTATTAAACTTAATAAGCTCGAAAAGGACTTACTTCGTAATATCTTAATAGATTATTAATATACTATAATTATTAATAGGTTTAAAAAAAAGGGTCCTAATATATAAAATATTTTAAACTATTATAGCTATTTACTATAGGATATTAAAAATAGATATACCCTATAAACCTATATATAAGATATTATCTAGTATATAAAGGCTATAGGATTATTTTTATATAATTAGTTATTATTTACTTATATTAAAATATATTTTAAATTCCGAGTCTATCTAGTAGAGCCTATTATAACTACTATCTTTACGAGCTTTCTTAACTAGCTAAATACTAAATAAAATATCTTTTATAATATTATACGAGATAAGTTAGGCGGTAATAGAAGCCTTTATTAGACCTTATAGATTAATAGAGGTAATAATAAAGATAAATAATTATAATATTAATCTAATAGACTATAGAAGATATATTAGATTCTATTATAATCTTTAGTACTAGCCTATTAGTTTATATCCTACTAGTACTAATATCCTCTATATTAATATAGATAGATATACTAGTAAAATAGCTATAATTATTTATACTAGAGTAATAATAATACTTTATAGGTCTTATTATAATCTCTAAATATAAATTAATAGCCTTAAGCGACTTAAATAGATTAAGGATATAGTACTTAAGCCTATTCTAATAAAGTACTATTATAATAGGGTAGGTATATAAAGTAAGAGCTAATAGAAAACTTTAATAATATTATTATAAAAGACTATAATAGGTTTTAGAGGTTTTATAAAGCCTTTCGTAACTACTCTTATACTATTATATACTAGGGAGAAAAAGATATTAGAGAGCTAAATCTAGATACTAATTATAAAGAGGTTTATAGTAATAATCTAAAAGCTAAAAAAGGCTTCTATAGTAATAAGAATCTATTATATTACTTATTTTAAGAAGATAAATTTTAGTCTAATATATACTTTACTAGTCTATTATAGCCTCTATTATTTATCTATTACTACTATTAAATACTATTTATATCTAAAAATCTACTATATAAATATCTAAGAAGTTAGGAATATTAGAAGTTAATAGTTAAATTAATTCCTAAATAAGAAAAGTTATCTATTAAGATAGTTTCTACTAAATTAGCTTCTATTAAATTAACTTCTAAAGCCTTTTATAGTAATACTAAAATTATTAAATTAAATATTAAGAAGTTAATACTATAATCTACTCTTAGATATTTACTATAGTTATACTACTACTTATATACTATAGTAAAATTAAGCTCTAGTATTATAATAGAAATAGTTTATTAGAATACTAGATACTCTATTACTTTTATAGATTATACTTTTTTTAAAGTTTAGCTTTCTAAGTATACTATTCTTAGAAAGAATTTACCGCTTATAGTATACGAAATCGAATTAAGCTACTACTCTATTATAGAATATATTAATCTAGATATCTATATATTAGAAAGATATAATAGTTAGGCTATTAATATCTTAATCTAGTATCCCGCCTTTATAGTTAATAATTTTAAAATAAAGATATTTATTAAAATAGATATTTTAGTCTTAAAGGATATTAATTTAACTATCTTTATATATACTAGCTATATTAGTAATTATCGTACTATATTTAATTTTATAATAATATTAATAAGACCCTTTATTAAGTAAGATATTATATTTAAAAAGTCTATTACTATTTCTACTAAATCTTATTTTATAATCTTAATAGAGTATTACGAATTATTTACTAGTAACTTTATATTTAAGCTAATAGATAGATACCCTATTATACTATTTATTATACTAATTAATTTATCTTTCTATATAGTATTTACTAGAAATAACTCTAACGACCCTATTAGCCTCTCTAAAAGGCTTCGAATTAGATCTATTATAGATATTAAAGCTAATAGATACTATTATATCTTATTATAAAAAGTTAACCTAGTTATTAAGTTTTCTAAATAAGTTTATATAGTCTTATAGAGCGAGAAAGCTTTTACTTAGCTAGTAAATATATTACGGAAACCTTTAATATCTATTATAATTAAGAAACCTTTAGTTAACCTTACTAGAGAATTATAATAGGCTTTTATAAATCGCCTTTAAAAGCCTTCTATAAGTACCCCTTATAAGATTACCCTACTAAATAGAGTAATAGTCTATAGTATTAATAAGAATATTATAAAGCTTACTATAATTATTAATAAATTTATAGGGCTATAGTATAATAAGGGAGGTACTATTAATCTACTATAAAAGAAATAGATAAGGATCCTATTATATTTAGATTAAAAATTTAAGATTATAGAAAAACTAAAGATCTATTATTTAAATATTAAAGATCGCGCTATTATTAATAAAGTCTTTAATAAACTCTAAATCTAGAGATATTTTAAATATATTAAATATACTATACTCTTTTATTAGTCTATCTTTATAGTCTATAAAATAGTAGATAGTAAAGATAAAAGATAATCTATAATAAATATCTAAATATTAAATTAAATATTAATTTAGGATGCTTACTTCTTACCTCTATAAAATAATATTATTAATCTTATTATAAACTATTACTTTATAATTTATATTAATAGAGCGGCCTTTTTTTATTAGTAGCGAGTATACCCGTTAAATTAATATAAGTAGACTATAATTATTTATAAAGGTTAAGAGACCTTTAATATATTATTTATAAATTACTATAATTTATTTATTTATATTTAGCGGTAAACTAATTATCTACTTTATAACTTTAAAGACTTTTGAATTTGAATTTGAATTTATACGTCGTGTCTACCTAAACTTCGAAAGGTAATTACGG